>OZ010583.1:107447674-107490174 GCA_963932145.1 Acanthosepion lycidas | reverse complement strand
GACTCGTTACTGGAAAAACCGAATGAAAAAAAATGTTAACAAATACTTTTTCACACCCAACACAGTTCTGCGGAATCAGAATCAACGTTGAATTTAAGCAAGTGAATGAGCCAATTGGAGTAAAGTGCAATGCAGATTTAAATTTTTCCCACTTGTGACGAATGCAGCTATAATTTTTTTTTGCATGCTAGCATGCTAGTTAGCATTCGTGTCAGTCAGCTGTTGGCTCTCACACTGGCTAATAGAATCTTCCTGCCTATTCGTAGCAGCCAGCTATTGGCTCTCACTCTGACCAGTACAAAATGGCCGCAAACTACATGAAAACTGCCGTAGAAGCATGAAAAAATCGATTATTTCAACTATCGATAGGAGCTGGGAAATGCAAAGTCGGTCTTGGCATTCCCGCTAACTTGGAGCATGTGAATGTAAATTTTCATAAGGATGCAGGAAAAATGGTCAGTTCCCTGTACCACTCTTGAAAGTAGGTGATTCCTCGTGCAATCTTCTTACTTTACTATAGCCGGATCAGGATTAAAAAGAGATAAGGGCTTCCAGTCTCGATAGAGTCCAAAAGAGTTTCTCCGTCCTTGTTAGTGACTAATTATTTTACACCCTGCAACCATTCTCTCACAGATGGGATGGGAAACCTCTCACTGCTCTATCGCTACTTTCATGGAAAGTGCTCGGATGATCTGACTTCCTTGGTTCTGTGAGATTTTATACCACTTATATTGTGCCAGATTATTCCCTCCGTGTTCATTTCGTGAGAAATAAGATTCTTTTCTCGAAACACTGCTATATGAAAGCGACTACCAAAACGACGTTTGCCCTATCACTATAATCTTAAACTGCTAAACGCTGTCATCCCCACCAATCCACTTAAATTGTGCTTCTTGTTCTATAACGCTCTACGAAAATTGGTACCCCCAGGCCTCATTCAGGGGCTAAAATCTTCACTGTATATATATATATATATATATATATATATATATATATGTAAAACAGTGAAGAAGTTAGCCCCCAGTTTTTTCATATTCTGACTATATATATATATATATATATATTTGATTCTGCTCAAATAGCGGACCTAATAGGGATGTATATTTTAGATGTTCTGAGCAGATTCCTTAACCCACAAAATGTAGGGCTTTACAGGGATGATGGTCTCATTATTATACCTAACTCTAATGGACTTCTTACATCCCAACTCCAGAAGAAAATAATTAAGGCTTTCAAATATATAGGTTTTAAAATAGAAATATCATCTAACCTGAAAATAGTAAATTTTCTAGACGTAACATTTGATCTTGAAAATAACACATATAAACCATTCCAAAAGGAGAACCAATCGCCCATATACATAAATATCGACTCAAACCACCCTATAGCAATTATAAAACAGATCCCTAACACTGCAAATACTAGAATAAATAAACTATCCTCTAGTAAAAGTATCTTTGATCAAAATAAATCAACATACAATCAAGCCCTATTAAAAAGCAATTTCAAACAAACACTCACTTATATAGATAAATCTACTAGCGACACTTCTAAATCTAGAAATAGAAATAGGAAAATTATATGGTTCAACCCACCCTTCTGTAAGCTGTCGAACATTAATATAGGAAAATATTTTCTTAAACTAATAGATAAACATTTTAAAAAAGATAAGCTATTAAAAAAGTTGTTCAATAGAATGAATTTAAAAATTAGTTATTCCTGCATGAACAACATGGAAAAAATTATTAGCTCCCATAATAGTAAAATTTTAAATGAATTTTATAATCAACTTAAAAAAGAACTTAATACAAGCCCAAAGACCAAATCTACCTATAACTGCAGGGAAGGATCTGTCTGTCCAGTAGAAAAAGTATGTTTGTCCGAAAACGTAGTATACGAAGCTACGATTTTCCCCAAAGAAAATATTGAACATAAGAAGATCTACATAGGAATTTCGGCTGGAAGTTGGAAACAACGATTTTACAACCATCGCCAATCCTTTTATAATGAATCAAAAAAACACCAAACTGAACTTTCAAAGCACTATTGGGAGTTATTGGAAAACAAATTAACCCCACAAATAAAATGGATAATCGTCTCAAGAGCCAAAACTCCGATTAATTTCAGAGACAGATGCGATTTGTGCATTATGGAAAAAATATTAATAACAAAACATAAGGATCCGGACATACTACTGAACCGACATAACGAGTTGATTTGTAAATGTAGGTATAAAAATAACTTCATTTTAACAAAGTATGTGTAGATATATAAATAGAAAATATAAATTGTTTTAAATGAATATATGAAAATACTGACACTTTGCTCTTTGATATATGTGTTGTTGAACTTAATTTTTTTTTTATATGTGAACTTATTTCGATATATATATATGAACATTATAGATAAGGGTAACTATGTATTTATATTGTGGACACATATGTATTGTAGTATGGATATATATGTATAAATAGATATACACATGTGTGAGTATAAATATACTAGTATGAGACATGTTTGAATACTGACAAATTTTTTTTTTAAACGTATATTCTGCATGGGTGTGAATGTATATGTATAAAAGTTTTTATGTTTGTTTTGTATGTATATGTATATTATATGTATATGTACGGATATATGTGTGTGTACATGTACTTAAATATGTGTATTTTTATAGATTTAACTACTTGTAATCTATATATGTATATCGACGTAATTACCTTAGAATTAATATTTGGAAAATATATATATGTATATGTATGTAAATGGGTGTATAACAATGTAATATAAATACATATACATGCATGTGTGAATAATTGTAGAAAATATTCTTTTTATATATATAATTGTGTGTATGTATGGTGGTATGTATATATATATATATATATATATATATATATATATATATTCTTTTTATATCTTTTATGTATGTAGGTGTTTTGTGCTTATATATGAATGTATATGTATTTAAGGGTGTGTATGTGTATATGAGTATGTCTATATATATGTATATATATATAGATGATTAAATGGCTAGATAAATTTTTTGATATATAGATTTGTATATGGATATATGAATTGTATATGTATGTATATGTATATATATATATGTATATATATATAGATGTATATGTGTGTGTATGTGTATATATATATATATGTATATATATGTATGTGTGTGTGTGTGTATGTATATATGTATGTGCATACGTGCATGAATTGATTTTAATTGAAATATTGGGTTTTCTAATGACATTTTAAATTTACTTTTCTTAATTTGTAATATACTTCTCTTGTAATATTCTATAATTTAAATTTTGTTATCTTCTGAAGGGAGTTTCATTTCAAAATTGATAATTTAAATTTAAATATACCATTCTTTAACTATTGATAATAATAATATTAGCTAAATTCCTTTAAAATGAGACACTTCCGAAATCACCTAAAATTAAATTTTAAATATGGAATCAAACTAAAATCTCTATATAGATTTCAAATATTAAAATATAGATAAAGATTTTAAAATGTATATATAGTTTATGTACGAGGATACATTAATTTTTGTGTAAATTATCTCATGTGTTTCTATGTGTTTTTTGGACTTGTTAATGATCGTATGTATGTAGGGATTCACATGAATACATTTGTGAGACATATATGAATAAATGAAAATTAATATTACCCTCAAATACTATTAAATAATGAAACCTAATCTTTAATTTAGTTTACCAATATAATAAATAAAAATTACATTCATAAATTAATTTTAAATATTAAAATATATGTTATTGTTACTGTTTTTTCTTTATATATTGTGGAAATACAATTAATCGGGTGAATAAACTATTAAAATTTTAAATATTTCTTTATGTCCTAGATAAATATGTTTATTATAATAGTTATAATTAGTCCCGAAACTATTTACTTAAAAAAATTAAAGATTTAAGTTAATAACAAATATTTTTTTTAGACATAGAATTTTCTAAAATAGTTACAAGTGTTTAACCCCCTTTCAACCAGTAGCTGGGCCTTAAGTCATTTTTTGTTATTAGGTTGGTGCAAAAATAATGACGGTTTTTGACGTCAAAAACCGACATTATATTTGCACCAATCTAATACCACTGTTCAATCGGTGGCTGGACATTGCATCATTTTACTCTACCACAGGTAAAGCGCTCGATACGACTCAAAGGGTTAATGGTTAAATCTCAAATATATTTCACATACATAATATATATATATATATATATAAAAGACATTTTTATGTTTAACGTTCTTTTCATAGATACAAGTATTTAAGTAAATGCTCTGTTTATAATAAACAGTATTAAATAACATTTCAGAGAAATTTTCATAGAAAATATTCGTCCTTGGACAGGATTCGAACCTGCGTCCTATACGGAACCGTCATTTACGCTGACATGCCTAACCTTTCGGCCACCAAGTGTCGTTCGGCAGGTAAGGTCGAATTTACTGCTTATAAACTTCAATCTTCCATGAATCTCGCACATTCATAACTGCTCATGGCGTATCAAATGTAAACAAATGACGTCATACATTAAGAAATGGACAGAGTCCGACAATTTTATTTATTAAAGACATTTTTATGTTTAACGTTCTTTTTATAGATACAAGTATTTAAGTAAATGCTCTGTTTATAATACACAGTATTAAATAACATTTACCGGCCTGAATGTCCGAGAAATTTTCATAGAAAATATTCGTCCTTGCCTAATGGACGATCCTTGGTGGCCGAGAGGTTCGGCACGTCAGTGTAAATTACGGTTCCGTAGAGGATGCAGGTTCGAATCCTGTCCAAGGACGAATTTTTTACTTGCATAGGTTACGTTTCACTTAGTAAAAAAAGCATTTTCTCTTTAAGCCATCGCTATGCCGATTTAATTGTATCTATTATAAACGGAATGGACAAATTATAAACGGGCATATGGGACTATTAAATTACAATATCTTTAGAGACGTTCGTTTTTAAGAAAGCAGAAATTATAATTAATGCGTGTAACTGATCGATGTCGTCGATAACGCTTTACTAGAGATTTCTTGATATATCAATTATACGTTGTCTCACTTAAAACTAAAATCAATTTACACACAAAGAATGTGCATCAAAGTATTGAATTTAAAAGTTGGTGAAAAGCCTTTCATATTTTATTATATTAAAACACTTTACTATTAGGTAAAATCGATCATAATGCGTGTAAGCTAACCATCAATGTCTTAAAAAAATTTGTGATTGTCAAAACTATAGTGACATAAAATGTAATTTACATGAAATGTTTTTTTTTTGGTTTCCAGGAATACGATAATCATATGAACCTTGTACTAATTGAGTATTAGAAAATAAACGTAAACTTTGATACTTTCCATAATGGCTATGATTCTTTTTTTTTTCAAATTTTACACTAAGCAAGGAAATAAAGCCACTAAGACACAAGGGTTTACAGCGAGTTAGAGAATATGAGAAACATATACTATTAAGAAGGGAGAACAATTGTGACACCATTTAGGGGCGCGAAAAGAAGGAAAAAGAAGGAAAGGAAAAAGAGAAGGAAAATAGAGAGGAAGAGAGGCGAGACTTTACTTATATGATAACGGGAGGCCAGCCACGAGAAATAACATTTGAAAATGTTATTTTGATAATGGAAGACACTGGTGAGGGGTCTGTTGGCCATTGTCTTGGGGCTGGCTGGCAGGGTCCAAGTTGATACATTGTTCTGTTTAGATAGATAAAAAATTAACTGTGTCTTTGTGGCAAGCAGATTGTCGGGAGTGGTGAAATTCCCTGCGAAGAAATTTTAAAGATAAAGTCACCTACGAGAAGAGACATTTGGAAATGTTATTTTGATAAATGAAGAATGGTGAAAATTCTTATGGCCATTGTCAGAAAGCTAATTGACAAACATCAGGTGGATACAGAGTTTTAAATAGATAAAGGTTTACTTGTGTCATGATGACAAACAATTTAATAGGTCATCTGTTGACCACACACAAAGAGAGTCATCTCTAGGTTGGGTCTTTGTCGATGGGTGGTGTCATTGAGAGAAAACACATCTGGGCTGTGTTGGAATTTGAATATGACAGCGAAACAATATTTCGTTGGCGCCGAAGAATGAGTGTGTCTGGTTGACTGGCCTCTTGGTGCTGGTGAAAATCTGATTGAAGAATTCCATATGCCGTGACGTTAGGATAAGAATTGAGATTATCACTCTACGGGTCGTATTGTCCTCTTGGCGGCCAGAGAAGAAGGGAGAAACAAAAGAAAGAAAAGGAAAAGAAAAAGATAATTTTTTTTCTTTGAACAAAATATATATTTTTTTTAAGAACAAGGCTAGTCTAGTCACGCCCACACTGTTGATCGACCATTGGTTGAACGCTAACCAGCCAGGCGGAATTGATCATGTGACGCAAGGTGGCAACCGCAGAGAGTTTAAGTATAAGGGATTACTACGAAGAAGTGGGGAGGACCGTTGACGCCTCTTTGGGGCATGGGGAGGTGCCCATATGAAAATAAGAGAAGGTGGGAGTAAGAGAAGACTTTCAAAAATGGAAATAATGAATTTTTCCTGACCGAAAACAAAAGAAGGGGTTTATGGCTTTAGACTTATCAAGGAACCTCAAACCCCGACGAGCCCACCCCCGGTTTTGAATCGGCGTCCATATAAGCAAATTCGCAGCGAGCAAAAATCAGTTTAGTTTTAGTTTTGAGTTCGAGAGTTGGAGAGTTCGAGAGAGAGTTCCAGTTGAGAGCTCTGAAGCCCCACCACGAAGAGCTGACCAAGATTCGCGCAAATTCCGGACTCATCCAAGAACAATTTATTTTTTTTTTGAAGAACGACTTAGACTCACACCACCAAAATAAGCTTTGTGAATTTCGCCCGAAGACACACCAAGAGCCAGTTTATTAGGGAACAGACAACTTAAGATGTTAAGACTCGCCTAAAAACCACGTGTCACAATCCATATAGCGGGTTGGGAGATAGACGCAGTCGTATGTATCCAGCAACTAGATATAAAGTATTGTTATCCTTTTTTTTGATAACATTTTAGACTTATTATTTTATTTTCTTTTGCCCGTACTTGTGCGATACCGCCCTCATTCGAACTCAAGCTTGCAGTACGGCTCCAACGCTGATTGATTTCGTCTGCCTAAGATCAATTCACAACGTGGGTAGGCAGACTGGAGATCAAACTAGTTCGGTAACCAGACGTTGGAAGCGAGTTGGGAATGACGAGGCTGATATCGAATCTAACCAAATTCCCATCCGAATCACTTAACGGTTAGATCATCACAATTAGCGCCGCGACTAGGATAAGACCCGGGATCGGCTGACGTCACAATTTGAAGTAACGGTTGGATGCCACACAATAAAGAAACAAGAATTAAGAAGACAGAAGATAACGATTTACATTGAATTTAAATTATGGGAGAGCAAATTTAACTGGTGTGGGGAAGAAGCCGGACGTGAGTACCACAAGCGGGAAGTGTGTTAGGAGAAACTATTAGCGTAGATTTTATGATTAATTCTAGCCACTTCATATGTAAAACGATAAGACCTTTCTGCCCACCTAGTACTGCGCTTAAATCCGTAAAGCCGAGCGCTACCATTGAGAAAAGTTCATCAGAACAATGACCATTAAATTATTCATAGAAATGGTATAGGGACTGTACGTTACGGTAATGATAAAATGGCTAAAGATGAGATGCCAGGTCAGGAGCAATGGTATTGAAGATACTTCTTTGGGTTTTATCAAGATATCTCTAAGTCGATATAAGGAACACCAGACCAGATGTGGCAGCAGTATTCAAAGCAAGGGCAAATAGTAGACTTATAAGTATGTAAGATTGATTCTGGCGGGAAAAATATGCTTGATACGGGACAGGAAACCATCATTCCTAGGTGCAGACTTAGTAATAGACCTGATATAATGTTTACATTTCATGTCAGCAGAAAAGACGGCACAATAGTAACTCGACTGGAGGTTTGCACCAGCCATGATGATGTACAGTCAAAAGGACTGCCTCAGGCAATTAAAAGATTGTCGTTTAGTTTTGGAGGCGTTAAAATAGCAAGCCATCCCTTGCCCCATTTAACAACAGATTGTAGGTTATTTGTAAGATCAGCTGCATATTTGACCTTATCGAACTATTAAGACAGCATCGATACCGAGTCGAGAACTGATGATTTTTCCCGTTCCTCCGCATCTTGCTTAGCTTTCTAAATGCTTCTTTGAAATTCTGCACCATCTTGATATTTATCCAATATGTATCTCGCTTTTTGGGCTTTCACTGTCGCTGATGACCATACTTTCTCACTTATAGTTGATTATTTGTCCTTTTATCGAGTTTTCCGCTACTACCCTGTCCTTAAATGAAGTTCCAGAAGATAGAATGCTATATTTAGTGGTTATATACAATTGAGTATATATATATATATATATATATATATATATATATATATATATATATATATATATATATATCTTTTATAAAGAGTTAAATAAATTCTTACTGTCCTAGAGATGGATAATCTTATTACACGAAGTCTCATTCTGGAACTGTATCCCTTTTTTTTCAATCAGAGAAACCACTTTTAAGTTAAGTGCGCCTTCCATGTAAATCAATGCTTTCCCTTGACAACGAAGATTTGGCGGATTTCACCCATTTTTCTGGTTCACAGAGTGCTTGCGATAAGCGAATCAGTCACAATGCTTCATGGTGCTTTCATTGGGGAAGGTCTATCAAATTTAGGAAGACTGTGGGTCCAAGGATGGAACCCTGGTGAACACGTGCATTAATATAAAATGGTGTAGAAGAATTGCACTTTCACTGTTGCCTATAATTGCAATTCCATAATGAGCAAAGCGATTTAGAAAAACATTGATCATCCCGAAAAGATTATTATAAAATATTATAGTGTTTAAATTAAAAAGATAAATTGTAAAATTAACTTTTGAAATTGTCATGTTTTAAAATAAGAAAGTGACTTATGATGAAAAAACAGTTATCGTTATAATGTTTGAAGTTACAAACAAAGCTTATATATGTAAGGGCATTGAAATCAAAATTATTATTATTATTATTATTATTATTATTATAGAATAATTGCTTTAACCCATTTTTATTAAATATATTCGTCTCTCTTCAGAGCAAGATATAGGCGATCATGGATCTCCACAAATGCCAAGTTGCATTCTGTTATCGTCGATGGGACAGCAAACTACCACCAGCCACTATGAACGGTTGTCTCCTCGGGGAGGCTAAGTGCTTTGAGTGACTATTGAGTTTGAAACTGGGCATAGACCTTAAATGGAACGCATACATATGATCCATCGCTAAAGATATAGGAAAGATTGTCGGCTCCATGTACCATTATAGTAACGACCTTACTCCTCATGCTATCCTATACATTTACAGGCGCCATGTCAGACCTAAAATGAAGTACTGTTATCGTATTTAAAGTGGAGCTACCCAGTCGTTAAATTTCCAGGCTCGATAAGGCTGAAAAATGTTTCCGACTCACAGGGTTTGTGGCAAGCCTCATAGCGTTCTATCGTTACTTCCATTGAAAGTGCTCGGAAAAACTACATTCTTTAGTCCCAGCAGTTCGAACCTTCACGTCTAAGACCAGCTAGACCACTCTAATAGTCGCAAGCCACACACATTCCCTCCGTATTACATCGGTCAGAATCAAGTTCCACTCGAAAAGCTTCTTCCTGCGAAACACTTTTCTGTGGAACCGACTCACTAGATGTTTCCCAGATTACAACAATCTTAACCCGTTAACCGATTTCCCTTCTTATCCGTAGAAGCTGCCTCTTAACGTAACTGTCTATCTCGAGTACCACTCCGGCCTTGTTCATGGTGACACTCTCCACCAAAAAAAAAAACAGCTTTTCACACAAGCTCGTCAGTCAGACGCTGTTGTCTTTCCCTATATCACTTGCCCCCAATATGTTCCCTGAGGTTTATGTCTTCCAAGTCCTCTATCCCTCATTATGTGTTCAAGGAATTTCATCTCTCTTTTTCTGATTTTGAGTAGAAGTGTTCTATCTGTTGCAATTTTCCTTAAAACTTGTTTGTTACTTACTCACTCCGTTCATGAAATTTTCAATATGTTTCTGCAGAACCATATTTCTGCTGCCTCTAGAGTTCATCACACCGTGGGACGATTTTCCAGCATTCGCTGCCATATAAGAGGATGAATAACACGACAGTCTATCTCTCGTGACTTTCTTTCTAATGATTTTCCCGCTTCTCCGCACCTTGTTTAGCATTTTAAATGTTTCTTTACCTAGTCCCATGCGTGTTTGCACCTCGTTGTCGCATTTTCCATTGTTAAAACGCTTTGAAATTCTACACCATCTTGATATTTATATATCCAAAATGTATCTCACCTTTTGGGCTTTCACTCTTGCTGATCACCATACTTTCTCTCTTCGTACAGTTGATGGTTCATCCTTTTATTTTGATTTCACCTACTACCCTGTCCTTAAAGTTAGTGTCATGGCTATGACGATAAACTACATCCACGTCCTGGGTAAGACGATAAACTACATCCAACAGCAAGGCCTCTAATCGGGAGGTTTTGAGGAGTGTGAAACCACCTCCTAATTGGTGGTATTCCCAGGTCCACCCTGACCCCGGGTGGTAGCGCCTGTTATTGTTCCAGCTATGGGTAAATAGCTAACCCCAAACTTGGGTCAAAACACTATGAAAGTTTAAAAATAGGTTTTAATAACAGAAATATTTTGTAAAAAATTATTACCAGCAATAAATGTTTGAAGAAAAATTATTACCAGCAATACATTTTTGAAGAAAAATTATTACCAGCAATAAATTTTTGAAGAAAAATTATTACCAGCAATACATTTTTGAAGAAAAATTATTACCAGCAATACATTTTTGAAGAAAAATTATTACCAGCAATAAATTTTTGAAGAAAAATTATTACCAGCGATACATTCTGGAAATAAAAATAAAAATGAAAAAAAAAATATTACTAGTGATAAAAATCTTGTTAGCAATAAATAACACATTGAGGTTGATATGCCGTAAGACAAAAGAAACCGAACCTTAAATTTAGTTCCAGTAGATAAAATGTTATATTCATTGGCTATATACAATTAGATAACTATCTGCTTTTTTATAAACAGTTAAATGGATTCTTGCCGTTCTAGAGATTGAGAGTCTTACTACAGAAAGTGCCTTCCTTAACGTATATCCCCCTTTTCAATCAGAGAAACCACTTTTAAGTTAAGTGCGCTTTCCATGTAAATCAATGCTTCCCCTTGACAATGAAGATTTGTCGGATTTCACCCATTTTTCTGGTTCACAGAGTGCTTGGGATAAGCGAATCAGTCACAATCCTTCATGGTGTTTTCATTGGGGAAGCTCTACCAAACTAGAGTGCGTTTGTAGGTCGTTGTCACTTGTCTTTAGTGTTTCATTTTTTATACCGAAGCAAAATTGGTTAAAACACAACTAGAGATCCTATTATGAAAGAACCTGACAGACAAAACATGCATTCTTATCGGACAATTTCACATATTTCTACAATACACTCAGAATTTTGAGACATATTTATAATCATAACAGAAGCTAGATAAAGCTGGAACAATAAAAAAAGGAGAAGAATGTTATAAATACTGTTACATATATAATAATTTCAAACGTAGTTATTAGGAAAATTGGGCAACTTTATTATAGCAAACGTTAAAAATGACTATTTAGGAACAGTAAAACTGTGCATGATAGGAAACTTTAAATTGGTATTGTCTTATGATTTGGTACTACGTCGGAGATTCATTACTTCCGTTTTTCTTTTATTTTAGCTCTTTTTGTCACACAAATTGAGGAATTCTTTCTTGATCCACGGCTGAATTTTCTTTTCTCGGTTTTCCTGGAACCTCTTCATTTGTTGAGACTAGGACTTATTTGATGCCGAAGACGAGAGTATATACCTCTGTGTCAAGAACGTTGAGGGCTGCAAACCTTCCACAGACTTGGGCCTGAAAAATTTCTACGACTTAAGTATCCTTCATCTTCTTAAGATCAAAGCGTATGCGCGGTAGGGGCACTTAGGCCAACGCTTAGTTTTTAGCTTAAGCTTGAAGGTTGACATCACAAGGTCATGATTCCTGTCGATGTCTGCACCAGGGTATGTCGTTGTTTTCCGCCTTGTTGACGTTAAACTTGAAGCACTGAGGAACAAGAATGAAGACAGTCTGATTGTGTGTTTGCCTGATAGCTGAGAGTTATGTTGTGGTTATAGACATCCTATACAGTTGTAAAGTTTTCACCAAGCTGGCCCGATGGCTGCTGGCAAACGATTGCATTCTATTTGATCTCTTCGATGCCAAATACACCGACTGTTCCTGTCCAGTTGTCGTATCCACCTGGGTCTAGTTTTGCATGAAAATCCTGTTGTCCAATGGCGAAATCTTTTTGGGGGACTTGCGTTTTGAGGTATACTATACATTCATAATATATTTCGATTCTTCGTCATCGTAGTTATTGCAATATTTATTTTTAATTAAGAAATAATTATATGAATTGAAAAGCCATGTTCTTTTGACGGTAGTCCATAAAGTTTTTATTCCATTCCTTTACATATTCAAATACTAGATCTACTTTTGATGTAGGTTTTATTTATTCCCACCTCACATTGTTATTTTCAACATATTATACCTATACAGAAATATTTATCGGGCCTATGGACCGTAAATATATTTCTGAAAATGTGATAAATCTGTACTGTGTAAGAATGTTTAGATTTTTACAGAAATAAGAAGCAGAAGCGAATTTTGTCAGTTGAAACAATGTATTTGAGAACTTCAAAATTCCTTTAATTTTAAAAACAGATGTAAAAACAAAAATCTTACATGAACAAACCATTTAATTATGAGATTTTAAAATGGGAAAAATCCCCTTAAAACTCGCTACTATTCATATAAAACCAATTCAAGATATATCAGCTGATGTAACTGCTATTCTTTTATCATTCCGTGTTCTTTAAAAAGTGAAACTGAGAAAAAAAGCATCAGAACAACATATGCTCTTTTAAATTAAATAATACATGTATCTTGTAACAATCCCAATATTCAATTCCACTTGAGTTAGACTGATATCCGTAAAACGTAATCTAAATAGACATTTTTGTATCATCGGAGTCATTCGCCATACAAAACTTGCCTGTCGTTATATTTTCTTTTAGTGCTTTTTATCGCTCATTTCTTTGAGATGATCTGTGCGTGAACGTGTGCCTAAGATGTTTTCTCTGATGAGTTCGGCCCGGTGGTCTGATTCGATAAATATTCCTGGTTGCTGGGAAGAGTTCATTTGAAAGTAAATCATAAGGCGACGTGAAATCCATTTGTTTCTTAAAAAATAAAACACGTAAAAGCGAAATAGAATTCGAGAGCAGAGAAAGTTCAGAAGGATAACGTAAAGAAAGCATACACATGAAGAAAGGAGTATTTAATTAAAGTAATAAAATAAATACCTTTAAAGAAGGATAAAAGAAAACATGAAAAGCGATAAGGGAATTCTGGGAGAGAGCATTGTAGCAGTAAAAATAAACAATAATTAATAATTAACAGCAGAGAAGCAAGGAAATCAGGAAATAAAGAGAGAAAATGAAAGATCGACATAAAAAGAAAAAAAATTACAAATGCTAAAAAAGAGAAAAAAAAAAGAAAAAGATGAGGAAGTAGAAAACAAAGGGGAAGACGAGACTGTGCAAAAGAATAAATGTGAAAATTTTCAACAAAAGAGGCGTGTGTTCGCCAACGAAATAAAAAAAAACTGCGAAGCACGAAGAATAAAAGAAATCAGATATTATGAAAGAAAACATATAACTCAAAATAAATGTAAAAAACATGAAACAAATTGAACAAATTGAACAAAAAAAAAAAAAATGAAAACAGTTTTAAAAGTGATAAATCACTAATAAGTTTGAAAGAAACGAAACTACAATCATAAAAGATAAAGCTGAGAATGAAAGCTAGTGACAGATTTCAACTCCAGGAGAACATTGAAAAGTAAGTGGACATGACATTCAATTATATCAGCCACTCGTGAAAAGAAATTAAGGATCACATTTGCCATACGACAAGCGATCTGGACATTTATCCTTTTGCATTGTGATATTTCCCGCCGTTTGATCTGCGGACGGTCGATGAGAAATGACACGCATGCGTTGTAGGTGAAAGATTTCGTGAGCTTTAAGATATATCAACATCTAAAACTGTGGGAATATATAACAAAGAACAGTGTTATACAATGCTTTATCTTTCAAAGAAATGCATGACAAGCAAACTGGGGAATGAATGATTACGAAATTGAAGTAACTTTTCTGAAATGTAAAAGCCAACGTACGATACCCCAACTAAGAACAACTGCGTTGCTTCAAAATGTCGAAATCGAACATTATTAAAGAGTTTGGCAAATCTGAATGGAAAGCCAGTCAATAAAATGCATCCTCTTACCTTTCATTTATATAGAAACTATACTTGAATAATACCAGTTGGAAAAAAAAGTTTTGTATTGTATTTCAAACTTTTCCTTCGATTTGAATAAAAGACAGTGAATCACGATGCAATTTTAAACTGTTGTGAATATTTCTAACTTCAAATTCGCCGCTTAATTTTCTCTCACCAACATTTGCATTAGAAACCAAACGCAAGTGTAGCCTCAGAATATATAATAAACCTTCTATTTCTGAACATTCAAGTAGTTATTTCCTCCTTTCGGCGGTTTATAGAAATTTATAAATTTCCGAAGTCTTTTACTTTTTCTTGTTTACTTCATAAAACTGCAATCAGAATGATTTTTAATGTTTTTTTCTCAGTTCGTTCAAGTGCTATCTGCCTTTTTTTTTTACTTCCGGTTTGTTTTGTCTTCTTTTTCCTATAAACATTTCCATTTTCATAAAGAGATTACAAAATAAAGGATACGTTGCACATAACAGGAATCTGAAAAAAAAAAATATTTGTCACATGAGTAAAAAATATTCTTAAATGAAGAGAAGAAAATTGGAGAATGTAAAAAGAAAATCATCCGGAAGGTAACTCGAGAGATAGAAATGAAACACAATGAGAAAATGACAAACAGCATCTCACAATATGTTTATGTGTTAAAGCATAGTGATTAGTTTGGTAACGAGTAATGGCCTTTAGCGGCTCTCAAGCACTGTCTTCAAACCAATGACGACATATTTAATGTTATTCTCTCATTTTCGTGTCTTTCCTTTCGAAAAGTGAAACACGGTTTATACCATAATACATCTTTTTGTACATCTCTCTACTGTAATTTGGTTACTGTTATGTTCATTTCTGTTTTTATTCTGTTACTTTTATTAATTCTAATTTCCCGCGCATTTATTTGCTTTTTTAATTATAATATTTGACTCGATTGCGTTTTTGGCTTTGATTTTGCATGAAAACAAATACATGATAAGTATATAAAATAAATTTAAGATACAAATGCCTATAATATTAGATGTAGAGAAAATAAATTCATACAATTTACGAAAAATACCCTAAGGTTATAAACACAGAAAGAATGAAAGACTGCAGCAGATGTAGAGTGAAAGAGAAAAAGAGTGGAAGAAAGATAGAAAGATTGAAAGAAAGATGAATGGAATAGTAGAAGAGAGAAAGAGTGGAAAAGAGAAAGCGTGAAAGAAAGAAAGAAAGAAAGAAAGAGTGAAAGAGGGAATGAATGGAAGAGAAAGAAAGAATAGACGAGAAAAAAAAAATGCAAGAACTGACAAGTGAACGAAAGAGGAAATGAAATCCGGGAGAAACAAAAGAATGAAGAAAAGAAAGAACGAATAAAATAAAACAGGAAAAACAGAAGACAAGAAAGAAAGCAAGAAGTGCTCCCCCAAACTGGCTAATGTATAACAAATAGCTCGCTGCCTCCTGATTTCTTGCCTGCTGGAAGTCATCATCTGTTCCAATTCAGATGAACCGTTCACCCCTTCCAAGTATCGGCATTTTACCTCTTTTGAGAAATTCCTAGAGGTCCTAATCAATGCTGAATTGTTTCTTCATCTCTCAGCGCAAGCAATATGGCTTTCGTTTCTTCAGGTCAAATCTCGATTAACTGCCGATATTTGTGGAAAGAATTTATCATGCTTTAGATAAGAAAAGGTGAAGCTCTGGCTGTTGTATTGGATATCTCGAAAGCATTTGAGATTGACATTCAGCTGAGAAGCTACGGTGTCTCCGGACACTTTTATGAACTGATCCAGTCTTTCCTATCACCTATCGCCCACTCATCTAGATCCTTTTGTACTAACGTAGGTGTCCCTCAGGGCTCCATCCTTAGTCCTAATCTATTTTTAATATTCATTAATGACCTTCCTTATGACATCAACTTGATATCTACGCTGACGAGAATTTTACTCTTGTCTCGAGAGTTAGGCTTATCAGTCTGGTAAGGTCAAAATGTCAGCTGGTATCCAAACCGACTTCGGGACCGTCGTTAACTGGTGCAAAAGATGGCTTGTCAATTTTAACGCCTACAAAACTATACTTCTTTCTATGAATTATCTGAGAAAGCTCTTGTTGCTTTCCTTCAGCATGCCTGATGTTATCCTCCAGGAAAGGGAAACGTTGCACATGTTGATATGAAGTGGAAAGATTATACTGAATCTATTGCTAGGACTATATTGTGCGAAACAAATTTTCTCTTCAGAATCTATCTTAAATATCTTTAAGCCTACCATTCGAATTAGAATAATTTTCCATATATGTTCAGGTACCCCTGATATTTACCTTGAGTTTCTTGATAAGATCCAAAGAAATATCTGCAATATTATTCACCCTGATCTGCCGGCTCGGCTTCAGTCACTTTGCCACCGCTGTAAATTTGCATCTCTGTGATTTTTTTTTATACTTTCATGGTAATTGTTTGAATGATCTCTTTACTATGATACACTTTTTGAATGTAGGCGTAGCACTAGACTGGTATCGGTATCTCATCAATTTAGAGCTGAGATGGCTAGATGTAGCCGTAAATTCTATGCTAACAGTTTCTTCTCTTGCACTTCTCCCTTATGGAATTCCTTTCCGGCTCCAAGCTTTCCAGCCAACTTTAATCTGCAAAGATTTAAATGCAATGTCAATCGATATTTACTGTCTAAATCTATTATCAGTGCTAATGAGAATTCTGTCAATTTTCAAGAGCTGTTTCAATACGAGTTTATTTTCCCGTATCGAGTCGTTCCTAGTCGAATTGATTGCATGGCTAAAAAGAAAAAAAGAACTTAAAGAAGTAAAACATGAATTGTTGCGGTAGAATTAATTATATTTTCCCGTCCTTCAGTTTAGATACTTTCTCAATCACTGAGGCTTATGCATTTATCGTGTACCATCCACAAACGAAATGGTATAGAGAAAGCAAAAAAAAAAAAAAGGTAGCGTTCTCTAATCAAGAATAAAATTAATGCATTTAAAGATTACATGGAATAGATAGAAGTGTTTGTGGATATGTATATTGCCTCTCAATTTACCTATGTAGGTGCATGTGTGAGTTTTGTTTGTGTGTCTATATAAAATGGGCTTATGTCCGTATCACGTTCAAACAGTGGTTCTCATATGATGACCAGACTTAACCAACATCGATACTGGTCAGTACCTAGATGGGGGACCGCTTTGGAATACCGGGTAGTGCAAGCTAGTTTGTACGGGTGGTGTAATGGATAACGGCTCTGTATTGGAAATCAGCGAGCAGAGTTCCAGTTCTGGTAGGGTTCGCTATATTCACTTAAGCGCAAATAAACTTGGGTTGTGTACGAATCCTTCTCTTCTCCTACCAGCAAATCATTATTATCCTCCACCCAAATTCTTATAATCTAAAAATAAATAACCTGCAAGCGATTGATATGTCATAAAAAACAAATGAATCATAAGAAACAATCAATTATGTAACATGTTTACTATTAAAATAATTGCAGATGTTGTCGAATTCAAAGCGTAAAATATAATCTATAATCGGGAGGCTAGTAAAGGCGCATATCATAGCCACAAAACTGCTGCATCAATAAAGAATATATATATATATATATATATATATATATATATATATATATATATATATATATATTCAGTTTTATGGATATGGGTTTGTGACCCTGGTGTTCGCGTTTTTGTGATAATCAAACAAACCCTGAATCACAAACTCAGATCCATACAAATGAATATGTTAGTTCTATCACTGATAATTGAGTTCATTTCACTAAGTACTGCACATACAAACTAATATATATATATATATATATATATATATATATATATATATATATATATATATATATATATATATATATATATATATATATATATACACGTGAACATTGAATTCAACACTTAGAGGCGACAGGCTGTTTCATGCTAGACGCAATCGTGACCTGACGATTGCGTCTAACATGAAACAGTCTGTCACCTCTAAGTGTTGACTTTAATGTTCATTTTTATATTTACACACGTTCTATCTCTGATTTTGAGCACTTTATCCCATATATATAGCACATCTTAAGAGTATATATATATATATATATATATATATATATATATATATATATATATATATATATAGGTGTGTCTGTGTATGTTAACATTATCACCTTCAATCAAAATCTACTCTGTTTTAACTTGTCAAATATGAGTGATTTTGCTTCTTTTTTGAATGAAGAGAATATAGAGCCCGATGTACTGACATTTAAAAATAATGATAGAATGACAAATATTCTCTTTTCCTCACATTGCTGATAGAATTTTCTACATCTAGTCTGTCAACATGTAACTAATTTCTTCTCCTTTCAATCTTTCAAATATTGCTTTCTCAGCTGCCTGTGTTTAATTCATTTTCCAATCTGTGAGAAGTTTGCTTTTGACGTAATTTAAAACAACTGAACGTTTCAATTACTTTTTTTTTTTTTTTTTTAACTTTTTTCAGTTTCTATTTCTTTAATCTCGTTAAAATTAATTTAATATCTATTCCACTCATCAATTAAAGTTTCTTTTTTCGTGACCCAAATCCACGGTAACCTTTAATAAACTATGCAAACTAATAAAATTATTTTAATATGTCTGTTCCAAATGGAAAAAAATTACACCAGAAACCTTTGTTCAAAATTTCCAAGAAATTTAATTGTCACAAACGATGGAAAAGGTGATAAAAATCTGATGGTGCTTGGTTTGGTTTGGTTTGTTTTACGGCATATCAACCCCAATGAGTTATTTAATGCCGACAAAATTTTTATTGCTAGCAATATTTAAAAAAAAAATGTATTGCTGGTAATATTTTTTTAAAACATATATTGCTGCTAAAATTTCTTTTCAAAACATGTGTTGCTGGTAATATTTTTTTCAATAATGTATAAACTTTTACATAATTCCAATATTCAATTTTACATGGTATTAAAACTTATTTTTACACGTTCATAGTATTTTGGTCCCAGTTTCGTTGTAACTATTTGCCCATAGCTGGATCCCTAACAGGCGTTACCTCCCTGGGTCAGCGTGGACCTGGGAACACCAGCATTTAATAGGTGGTTCAACGCTCCTCAAAACCTCTTGATCAGAAGTCATTATGTCGGATGTAGTTTGTTGTCTTACACAGGATTCGGATGTAGCTTATCGTCTTACCCAGAACAGCCGATGGTGCATTGGGATATCAAATAATGCATTCCAAATTCGAAATATATTAAGAAACGCGAAATGTCATTAGAAACAAAGCGTGATGAACTGCTATTTCTATGATCATGACAATACTATCGTTGCATGCAACGAGGATGTCTTAAAGAAAATCGAAACAAAACGGACACTTATTCTTGCAGTCAGAAAGATAATTTCTGGGACACATCATGAGGAAAATAGGCTTGGAGAATTTGACACTGAAATTGCATATTGAGGGTTAGAGGGAATAGTCAGTAAATTATATACCACTTGTATAGTGATTTACTAAGCGTAACTTAGTTGTGGCATTGAACACCCTGTGAGGATCGAACTCAGGCGTAACTGATCTAGTGAGACAAACTGGTTAAACATTACGTCTCTCTACAGATTTATTTTCTTTATTTGGAATTGTCATGCATTCTTAGGAAAGAGAGTGGAATCGGTTACTGTTGACTTTCCTACTCTTTGGAATTCAGGGCTGTTCATTATTTTATATTGGTTGTTGCCCAAAGTTAAAGAGCCAAATCTACCATGCATTACTGCGAAAATATATATAAGAGACTAGCGTAGAATTTGGACTCCATTTGCCATTTGTACTCTTCGAGCAGATATCCGCTATGTTATTCACACAGTCCGAGTCGAAGTGTCCCATGCTTGTATAAATGGGTGGTCGCATGGAGAATTGGAGAAACAGTAAAAAGAAGACCGGTGCTTTCAGCTAGGGAAGATAGGAAGTTGTGGAGAGCAATAGTCGGTTACGTTCTGAATGGATAGTTCACATAAAGGAAAAAGAAACATGAATGACTAGCAGCATGGCCTGACGTTGCCCGTGCTTGATTCAAAAATCGTACGACTCATACAGCAATCGCTATCATTTGACTTAAAATATTTTTGCCCTTCCTTGCCTTTAAATGAGTGCCCTTTGCCGTGCTGATGTTGCTACATGCCTTACTTCTTGCCTATCTCACACTGCAAATTTTTTCTAAGCTCTATACTAAACATTAAATCTGTTACGAAAAAAGAACTGAACAAAATGAACACAAAACGATCAGCTTTAAAAAAGGATTCGTAACTGGAAAAATTGAATGAAAAAAGAATGTTAACAACAAACACTTTTTCACACCCAACCCAGTTCTGCGGAATCAGAATCAACGTTGAGTTTAAGCAAGCGAATGAACCAATTGGAGTAAAGTGCCATGCAGATTTAAATTTTTCCCGAGAAATCTTTGACGAATACAGCTATCGATTTTTTTTGCATGCTAGCATCCTAGTTAACATTCGTGTCAGTCAGCTGTTGGCTCTCACGCTGGCCAATAGAATATTGCTGCCTATTCGTGGCATACTGCTATTGGCTCTCACTCTAGCCAGTAGAAAATGGTCGCAAACTACATGAAAACTGCCGTAGAAGCATGAAAAATCGATTATTTTCACTATCAATTGGAGTTGGGAAATGCAAATCGGTCTTGGCCTTTCCGCTAACTTGGAGCATGTGTATGTAAATTTTGGTGCAAATCCCTCGAAAATTGCGGCCTTGCATTCGTTACACACACACACGCACGTCTATCCTGCCTTTTATAAATAGAGATATATTTACAGGGTGCAATTATATGTAGGCCATAATGTTTAAAATCAAATTACTTGAAGACATGGAATTCATTTTTTCTTTAATTTAAATAGATTTTCAGGTTACGTGAAGACTACATGCTAATTCCATACCTTTTTTTTAATTAAAAATTGGTCCGTAACTTTTTCTTTTATTCTCCTCCTATGATTAGCTTTTCATTGATATAACTATTTTAACATTAAAGATGCAAGAAAAAACTTGTCCGTTTTGTGCAGAACTTTCCTAATTTTGTTCCAAAAATATATAATATCCGAAATGTGTTTAATAATAAAAGTAATCCATTGCATTGATATTCTGCCATTCTTTGTTCTCACGAGCCAAGTAATTACGCAGAGTCGAAATGGAATTAAAGCAAATTGATATACAACGAAATAACTTTTTCACTGATTTCTTATCTTGAGACATGGACGATATATCATATTTTTCTAATAACATATTTTACTCGCTTACAGGAGAAATATTTTGTGCTTTGACAGTGACGAAGCAATCGCTTAAAAATAAGATATAACTTATTTTTTGTTTATGTCTGATTTACACTCAATGTGATTCTGAAAAAAAAAAAAGAAAAAAAACTTGACTTGCTGACCGGAAAAGAAACACTATTTCTAACGGTTTGTCGAATTGGGTTGATTGTGAATAATCGCAATCCGTTGTATCTAACCTAAGGTTGCAGTTGTTAAGCTGGCACAACAGACAAATGAGGACAACGGAATGACATGCATCTGTCTTATTCTCCTATGTAGTGGCAGCGACCAATCTCAGTCTATGTTACATAAATTTAAATTTATACTTATCCTCAACAAATAAGTATCAGTTATATAACATCCGTGATACACACTTACGCGATTATGTATCTTTTGATACATGACTGACGAGGCAGATTTTTTTCCCGCAGTAGGTTGCCGTTACTTCCTGCGGTAGACCAGTTGCCATCCAAGTCTATAGAACCCGGACTGTCCTGTAATTTACCCATAGCTGGGGGAGAAGAAGAGGATTCCTACCTTTCCCAAGAATATTAGCATGTAATTGAATGAAATTCGATTGGAATTTAAACTCGGCTAACGTCCAATAGCCACTCTAGAAAGAGGGTTACTTTTAAAATTGAAGAATAAGGTATGTGATATGAATGAAAGTGTAGTTGGTAAGAAGTAAATATTATAGAGTACAGGGAACTAGTGACAGTTGACTTAAAGAAGCTAAGATTTTAGCGATGTACCATGAATCAGGGCATAGAATGCTGCTTCCATATTTGGTCTGGTGCTCCTATTATTATATCACGTGGTTCTTGTCGAAATTCAAAGAAGCCTCTGTAATCTAATAGAGGTTGATCTGGCATCTCGGCTTTAGTCACTTTCTCAACGATGTGACGTGGCTTCACTCGTCTTCTACAAATATTTTCACGGCAATTTTTCTGTTGAGCTTTTCTGCTTGGTACCTCGACTACAAGAATGTTACTCGACTGGCAACGAAGTCTCATTATACTGTTGAGCTATCTATTAGGTTGGTGCAAAAACAATGGCGTTTTTTGACGTTAAAAATTACGTCAAAAACGCCATTATTTTTGCATCAACCTAATAGATACACCCCTCTGTTATTTTCTAATAATTTCTTTTCTCGCATTAGGGAATCAAACATATATTAATAAAATATGGTTTAGTTTAGATTTGCTGTGAATCAGAACGTCCATTCTCGTCGTGAAAGTCTTCTCATTCTTTCCTTCTTCCAGTAACGTCTTACTTGGGGTGAAGAAATTAAAATGATATATAAATTTAATTCAGCAACTAATCGAGACATTTGACACAGCTTTTGTTTAAAATAACGACTCTGTTACATTACATACAAATTTTGAGACAGTCTTGATTAAATATATTGGTGAAGTTGAAAATCCCGATCTATGATTTGGTAAACTATAGTAGATTTAGTAACATCTCGGTATTTATCAATCCACCCACGAGGATCGAATGTGGCACAAGGCCGTTTTAATGTAGGCATCCTCGAGCCCGTAGGCTCGGCCAAAAATATGGCCTTTCTGAACCCGCCTAGACGGGTTCAGGCCCTGTCAACCTCCCCGGACGAAACCTTGCCCTTCGGCAAAGCCTCGTCCGGTTTCCTCTCTGCTAATGCAGAGAGTTCGACAGTCGCCGAGAGTCTGTCTCTCGGTTTCCCGAGATTTAGTAACATCTCAATTACAAATGTAATTTCCTTGTGTATCTGTCTATATTTCTGACATGAGGTATTATGCACACTATTTACATTATTCGGACTATTGTCCTCATCTTTGTCACCATATTTATTACAACGTTTCGGCCGTTGTACGCTCCGGCCTTTTTCAGGTGGCCGGAATGTCGAACTGAGCCCTTTATTTCGCTCACTGGGGTAGACTGTTCTACTTCCATGTGCCGTGTTTTAATGGATGCCAGTTATCAGTTATCTCTTGTTAATTCCCATCTCCAAGTTCTCCACTGCTTTAACCGGGTATTGAACTCAAACTGGATCTAACGCCTTTATCCACTGTGCCATGTGTCCTTGACGACATCTGTGTATGGATTCCTGGGTATTATAAACCTAATGAGCGAAACAAATTCAGTGAGCGAAACAAATGGTTCATTTCGACATTCCAACCACTATTCCAATGTAAATAGTATAATTTCCTTGTATAAAGCTATTTTTAAAACGTTCTCTTTTCTGTTTTGTGAGTGATTGGTTCGGAAAACAGGTCCTGGGATAAACGATAAATTCACTATTTAGGAGCATACACTGTAATAAAGTTAAGCCAAAACAAGATATTGATGTATACTGATTAATACTTTCAACCGTATCACAGAAGATAAAATGAATTTTAATTCCATCCATGTGAGAATAACAGCCTTGAAAGTCGATTTTTAGTGACAAAGATTAAAGAAATGGTTCCTTCTCTTGACAAGAAAATGATTTTTGACAAAAGACTAAAATAGAATACTAAAATAGAATTGGTAAACCTACTAATCTTCTATGCTTTGAAATGTAGGCAGCTGTGGAGTCTCAGTAAAGTTCATATAAACTATTTTGGTAATAACGAACACAACAAGAATTTGATCCCAGCTCTTTAATTAAAAATATTAAGCTATTTTCCTTTACACCAACCGCACATCTATGCTTACAGCACCTAGTACTCTCAAGAGTTCACCCATCTAGACTCTGACCAGGTTCGACGGTTCTTAACTTTGCTAATCGTACAGTAACCGGTTTTTGAAAGTGATTTGGCCGTAGGCATCTAAAACAGAATTGATAAAACTTTCATATCTCCGCTTTAAAATGAAACCAGTAAAGTTACTATGAAAGGGACATAAATACAGAGACAGATATGCAATGTGATTGGCCCTGAACTGGCATCTCGTTTCCAGTCGCTCTCTCACAGACGTTCCATCGCTTTCCCCCGTCTTTTCTACAGATACTTTTACGGTAACTGTTCCGATGCGCTACTTTCGCTGGTTCCCAAACTGCATGAATATAAACGTGTTACTAGGTTGGCAACTCAATGCTATCCTTTCATTGTCGAAATGGTTAAATTTAGCTGTCTCTTCTATTCCAGTAACTTCATGCTTCGAGCTTCCTGTCTATGAAACTCTCAGCCTTTCACTTGTTTCCCTGATAGCTATAATCTCCAAATATTCAAATGCAATGTCAATCGACATCTCCAGATGCCTTGATCTATTCCCCGTCCTTCTATTCATCCTTTCCCCTATCACGCCTCTTTACTTTTACTCTCACTCTCCGTAACCGCTTGCGTGCTAGTGACCCTCCAGCCTTGCCTGGGGTGAAATGCCTAAAAAAAAAAAAAAAAAAAAAAAACGAAGAAAATTAACTTAGATCTGAAATCGAAAGATGAAGAGTAGTAGTCATTGGAGGTAGGACATATAAAGAAAGATTTTATTTTTGAATGCGATATCAATTTTAAACCCAACATAATTAGTAAGATAAATAACTCAGGCAAACATGCATCATAAACCTCATACATTGCGATACAATAGCAAATACGGAAAGACAAAATGTTGAAAACCATCTCGTACATACTAGAGAACTGAAATCTCTTAACTAATGACGGAAGGTCTCGAGAATTAAACAGAAAACAAGAAAAAATAAATAAAAAGGGTCGATGATCTAAAGTCCTCTAGTTAAATTAAAATACTATACAGAATGTCGTTTCAAAATAATATTTCCAAGCGGTTATTTAATATAATTTATAGCGTTCCGCATTCACGAAGAGACAACGCAACCTTTCGAAGCTCCAAGAAATTAACGGATTCACTGTAAAAACTTAAATATTGCTTTATGTATGTAAGTGTATAAAAATAATATTTTTTCAATGTGAGATTCAGATGATAATATATATTCCTAAAGAGTTTTTGTGGGGGGATATTTAGTAGACATTAGGTTCGGTGGCCGTCATCGTGTTGAATTGGGAATAGTAAAAAAAATTAATACGATTTGGAGGGGATCTAATGTGGTTGCTGGGGAGCTGAAAATCAGAAAATTAACAATGACGTTTATTTGGCAGAAGGAGCTTTTTTCCGTGTGATTTTGTGTGAACGAGACAATTTCTAATAAAGTGGAATCAATTGCAGAACGAATATGGACCGGAATCCGACAGAATGATGGAATAAAGAAGAAAAAAGGAAACATTTAACAATCTAAAATTTTTCATTTTTATTAAAGTTTCACTAGCGAATGAGATATAGAAAAAAAGGAGAGAAAAATTCTTGTATTTTTATTTTTATGTTTTTTGATTTTCATTGATTAATCAGGTTTCACATGCATTTGACTTGTTAAATAACGTTAATATAATTCATGTCATTCCAAATTCAAGCAGAGACAACGCGTCCTGTCGAAGCTCCAAGAAATTAACGGATTCCAAGCCTCACTGTAAAAACGTAAATATTGCTTTCTATATGTAAGTGTATAAAAATTAGAGTTTGTCAATCTGGGATTCAGGTGATAATATATATTCCTAAAGAGTTTGTGTTTAGTAGACATTATTTTTGATGGATATCCGTATCTTGATCTTCGAACGTTTTTAAGTAAACACAGTTTTAAATAAATATACGTCAGATTCTTTAAGACAGGAACCAAAAAATGATGGTAATGTAATCTAGTATTCCTCACGTCTGCTTACACTTGGTAGAATATTTATATTTATCAGCACTACCTCGAAGTAATTTCGAAGTAAAGAAGTATTTTGTTAGGTTAACATTTGTAAAATCAAATTTATGGCCAGTTTTGTTCCTCTGTATTACGAGCGAGTAAAAGGGGTTGTCGAAACGGAGATCTCCTGTACTCGCATATACGAACTTTTAAATTTCGAGATGCCTCGCCGATGTCAGTGCTTTCACATTGCAAATTATTTCTTTGATATGTATCGGTATCTGAAGTGACGTTGAATTTATTAGGTTGGTGCAAAAATAATTTCGTTTTCTAACATATGTTACTATGTGAGAAAACGAAATTATTTTTGCACCAACCTAATATTTTTCTTCCCAATTATATCTTTGATTGTCTTGAGCGTGGTTGGAAATATCCTAGTATTAGAGATGTCAAATTTATTTTCATATAATTCAAATATATGCAAAATTACTACTAATAAATATGTAAGTATCATTTGAAAAATAACGATGTTTTCATGAATAATTACAAGAATCTTTCTACCTGAGAAGAAATAGGAAAATATGGTACCTTACATCCGCAGAAACAGAATGTAGAATCCATGTTCGAAAAAAACCCAAACTTTACACACCGAGTTGCCGGCAGTAATTAAGGAAGTTTGGAGTTGAATAAACAGCAATGTTCCGTAAATGTTGAGTCATTATTATACAGAATGACGATATCATAAAATTCGTAAGTAAAACATTTGCAACCCCAATTAAAATGGTTGTGTTTTTTAGTACAATGCATATTAATTACAAAACGAGAGCATACGTTATTTACATTATTCTGAGTATTGTCCTCATCTTTGTCGTCATATTTATTACAACGTTTCGGCCTTTCAGTATTTGTCTATATTTCTGCGATGAGGTATTATGTACACTATTTACATTATTCGGACTATTGTCCTCATCTTTGTCATCATATTTATTACAACATTTCGGCCCTTCAGTATTTGTCTATATTTCTGAGATGATGTATTATGTACACTATTAACATTTTACGGACTTATGTCCTCATTTTTGTCGCCATATTTATTACAACGTTTCGGCCGGTGTACGCTCCGGCATCTTCACATCGTTGGAATGTCGAACTGGACTCAAGGACACATGGCACAGTGGGTAAAAGCGTTAGTTAGATCCAGTGACTGGACACAAAGAGTGTGAGTTCAATACCTGGTTAAGGCAGTGGAGAACCTGGAGATGGGAATTAGCAGGAGATAACTTACAACTGACATCCATTTAGCATGACAGGTGGAACTAGAAAAGTCTACCCCACTGAGCGAAATAAACGGTTCAGTTCGATATTCCAACCACCCGAAGAAGGCCGGAGCGTACAACGACGGAAACGTTGTAATAAATATGGCGACGAAGATGAGGACAATAGTTCGAATAATGTAAATAGTGGAATAAATGTAATGTCCAGGTATTACATCTGGGTTCCTAACATTGTCATCCCTCGACCTACGAAATATTAAATCACGAAGAATTCCTGTTGACATACGTGCAAAGAGTATGTCTCTTGAATTTCCTTCGCTTTCTCTACGCTGATTAGTAGCTGCCCCCCACCACTTATCATGTTAAAGTATATTAAAATAATTGGAAATAACAATGCAATTTTGCTTCACGTTCTTTGTAATTGGAAAATAATTTGACAAGACGCTGCTGTAACAGAGTTGATCGACTGTGACTAAGCGATTTCGAGAAGCATGTAAATATATTTTGATTGGAAACACGCATTATGCAATATCTACAAAAATTCTAATCTACTATGATAACTAAAATTTCTTAGATTACAAATTTTTGTATTGTACTGAACGTATTTAAAGGAAAACCATATCACGTAACCCAAATGGAATTCTCGTGAACTCATAAATCCCAAAAGCGATGGTAATTACCGTTTTCCTTGTCTTCCTCTGTTACTGGAATTTGGTAGTATGTTTTAACCAGATTCAGTTTTGGGAAAACTGTTGTTCCCTGTAAACCTGTAGGAGTGGTATTGGATATTTATTCGGAACTGTTTTTGCGTTGAGATTTCTAAAATCTCCAGAATGTTGCCATGTACCTGTGTCTGGTTTCAGAAGGATGAGTATCGGAGAGGAGTATGGACTTGAAGGGCGTATCATGCTTAATTGCAGCACGTTTTGAAATTAGTCTTTCATGATACGTGTGTTCTTGGTCCAGTTGGTGTAATGTAATGTTTAGAAATGTGATGACTTTCGTCTGTGTGTTTTAAAGAAGTGACAATTGTAGGAAACATTCCTATCAATTCCTCTGGTTCATTAGCAGTTGGTATGACAGAACTAATTCCACTTGACGTGTAGATTGAGGTGATTCTCTTTGCCGTGAGCTTCGTGTCAATGTCGATGAGAGGATGTGTAGCCATATTCACTGATAGGTCGAAATGAGATAAAAATCTCCTCCAAGAATCGGCGTTTTCATTTGTGCTCGTGTGAAAATCCATGGGCAATGTCGTCGTAATGATCTCTCTCCGTATGTCTCGATATTCGATCCATTTGGGACTTGGATTATATGTGGATAATGTGTGTTTTTGTTTAGGCTCCGGAGGAGTAAGACTGATCTGCGCACCGGTGTCGACTAAAAATAAATATCCGGTATTTTTGTCCCGGATGTAAAATAGACGACATCTTTGTTCTATTCCCTCACCTAATGCTGTCTTTACTTGTAAGCAGAGTAATCGTTTTCATGGTGTTGTGCAGTAATGTAGGATGTTCTTGAAATGAAGATGCATGGTTCTTCGCACATCCTCCCTCTTTTCCCAAATTTATAATGATACCAAAAGCTGTCACAGTTAAGTCGCTCTGTGGAGAATGAGTTCGACCTACCCCTGTTTGTTCTGCGCGGACAGTAGGGTCGATTTTTGATTTTTGCCCGAAAAGGATGACATTTTTGTTTTTTTACCAAACTATGGATTTGTGTGGTAAAATCCGCCAAATTTTTTTTTCCAGATGAGACAATATTTTTGGCTTGTCCGATGGTGCCGTTATGTACCGTATACGCTGTTGTACTCATTGTTGCTGGATGAGAGAAGGTTACACGCCCTATTCAATAATTTAAACCTCCGATACATGAAGCCTTCACAGCTACTTAGGAAAATGCGAGCATTCCTAGCAGACAATATCATATCCGACTCATTCTTAAAAAGAGTATCGGTGATACCGTACATTTTGTACGCTATCACCGATACTCTAACTCCAACTCAGTATCTGTGTTGTATGTGATTGGATTTTGTCCGTCCACAATATTTTTAAGAATGAGTCGGATATGATATTGTCTGCTAGGAATGCCCGCATTTTCCTAAGTAGCTGTGAAGGCTTAATGTATCCCAAGTTCAAATTATTGAATAGGTTGTGTAACCTTCTCTCATCCGATTTTCCTATACATCTAATTATCGTATTTTTCAGCGTATCGCGTTGTTTTTTATCTGTCATGCAGTCAAGTAGATCAGCTACTTCAGTTGGGCCTTCTTCCGGGAGCATTTCCACCACGTAATCATATCGACTGCCTTCCGATTTGATTTTTTCACGCTAAAATTTTCATTTAATTGTGAAAACAAGTTTGCACGTTCGTTGGATTTTAGCTAGTTAAGTTTACCGTTAATACGGCTTCCATAGGTTGGGTGATGTTGTTCGTATCTATTTTCTAAGGGTCTCAGTGTTGTGTCTATTTTTTTTTTTTTTAAATATTGAGTTGGTTTGAATTTAAATATTTCTAGGAATAAATGTTCTGGGAACATCGACAATTCACCAGTTCTGTTGTTTGTACATGATTGGATTTGTTTTTTCACACTGGAAAATATTTCATGACAACGGGTCAGCAATTATTTTTAGATTTTCTTCGAGGGTGGTCACCATTTTGTTGGTATCAGCAATAATTTTAGATTCTTCTTCGTCGGGGCTCAACGATTTGACGAATCAGTCTACTCGCAATTTAGGTGGGAAAATAAAATCCATCTTTCGTGTCGACATATACAGCACAATTCTTTATACAACATGAAAATTCATCTTCACACAAAACTAAGAAGGCTAAACTTATTTTGAGAGTAACACACAGACACACACACACACACACATATATATATATATATATATATATATATATATATATATATATATATATATATATACAGTCAAGTACATGTAGTTACGTATTAAAAATGAAAGTGTTTGTTGTGGCTATGAAGAGACAAATAGTTCGATTGGTGACTGCGTGCGATAGCAGTAATTTTAAAACACGGTGGACAAAGAGAGGGTACACAAGACTTACTTTTGTTGTGGCGTTGTATATAGAAAAATCATCAGTCACATACACATTTTCATGCTAATTTTGTTTATGTTCTTGATCGAAGCATGGTCTGGTTAGCTGACTGTCTTTTAGTGTGCCCTGGCTCTTGCTGATGAGCCGTTTATATCGTTATGGATCACCTCCGAATCACTATCTGAGTTTTGCACCGGAATCCATCAATAACGTGGTTGAACTCCAAATTACCTATTTTGAGGTCATCTCGAGTTCAACCGCGCAAACTTAATCGAGAGCAAATCACGTGACCTTCATATCAAATCAGATTTTAAAAAAAAATTTATTTGGACCCTTGTTTCTACAGAATAGTAAAAAAATTCGCATCTTCTGAATTTAGTGAGATTTCTTTGTGCTTCATTTTCTGGCTGCAAAATATAGGAAAATACAGGAGTTTTTATTCTATAGTAGTAAGCTAAACACTGTATTTCTCCACATCTGCATTCAACACTTGAAGTTAGCTGATCAATTAATTACCAATACCTATTTGTTGTAAGTGCAAGGTAACCTTTTCTGGTTTTTGAAGGATGTGATCAATTGCAAATGCCGACGCAATTCAATTGGTACCAAATCGTGAGAATAAGTTCCGTAATCACCGGTCCAAGAAAGTTTGTATATATATATATATATATATATATATATATATATATATATATATATATATATATTAAAGACATTTTTATGTTTAACGTTCTTTTGAATGTCCGATAAATTTTTATAGAAAATATTCGTCCTTTGACAGGATTCGAACCTGCATCCTATACGGAACCGTCATTTATCCTGGCGTGCCTAACCGCTCGGCCGCAAAGTTTTGAAGTTTATAAGCAGTAAATTCGAACTTGCCAACCGAACAATCTGTATATAATTGTGTGTGTGTGTATGTGTGTGTAAATGAGCATTAAATTCAACACCCAGTCCTGTCGATTGTGTTCAAGCATGAATCATACTGACGTCTCTGTGACATCATTATCCGCGTTTATATTTACATTCGGGTGGTAAGTATATTCTATGAAATAGAACAAACTTGGAATAATTAATAAGCCATTAAGAGAGCTCTTCCTGTTGACATCAGATTCTCTTTATGAGTTTCCACCTGGCGTTTTATGACAGGTGAACATTTGGAAAGGAAATTGTGTTATGTTCAGAGAGAAAGACAATGAAACTCAGGAATCTCTTTGCAAGTTTCTTTTTTTTCATCAAAGTAAACAAATAATTCGGTATCTTGAACAGAACAAATCTTTTTAACGTTCTCAATAGAATAACCGCTTGAATTTGTCATAATATTCAAAGAACGACATTGTTATTTGAAATATCTTTAGTTATAACAGTTCACTCTCTTAAAAAATAGTTAAAAAATAGTCATCGGTAATGATATTTAAAAAGCCGACATTCCGCCACCAATGTTATTTTCATTACACTTTTTAGTAACTCTCCCATATATTTTTCAAGAGAGTAATGTAGGTGTATATCGACGCTTCGCAAGCATGTGCATTATATCTGTTTTGAGGCATTTTTAACGAGAAAAAAGACCTTTCAGACACTCATTCGTGAGCTTATCGGCGCAGATCTCATTGAAAACAATGAAGGATACATGTAATGAAAGATACATTTTTTCAGTTCTCTGGTGAGTTCCTTTTTTTGACTACGCATCAGTCTCAGAGAAATCAAATCATGTATACACATATTTCATTTCAGCCCTGTATTAAACGGAACATTTTTGTTTACGGCACAGGATAGAATTGAATGGATAAATGTATCTATGACTCTCTTGGCACTCGGATACACGAAAGGATATGCAAAAATTTCAAAGCTTTTGAAAAGCGACATAAATTTGTCTCGTAAGCCAGAAGAATAACCATCATTACCAACTAATTTTTTCTTAGATAATACCTATTTTTATGTACGTGTAGATTTGTTTCGAAAATAATAATTTAAGGCTTCTTCAATAAACCCAGGGCAATTTATCTTTGTTGATTTTGTACGCCTAGAATAACTGGCTGAAGAAATTTAGATAAATATACAAGATAATGTCTAAAAAGGAATCGACCATAGTCGAGATTATCGAACCATTGAGGACGATCAATATCTTAACTGCAGGTTTTTGATATTTCCACACCAAGACAAAATATTTTTAAGGTCAAGGATCATGAGTTTATATCTCAAATGGATACAAAAGTATCAAAATACTAAAGTATGAAGTATATATATATATATATATATATATATATATATATATATATATATATATATATATATATATATTCAACACCATCACTTCATAAGACACCAGAAGTGGTTAAACAAAATGTCTATTTTTGAAGTGATTTTATAACATACTAGCAGTAGAGCCCAGCGTTGCCCGGGGATGTAACAGTAAGAGATAGAAAAAACTGTGCAAGACAATAAGAAACTCTACCTGCCAAAAAAAAGTGAAGTTTTGTTAAAATCGGTTGAAAAATGAACGAAATCCGATCCCATATATAAACGAACATACACACACACACACACAACCTGGGTTTTATAATAAGTATAACTCGATATGAGTTGTCCCCCTTTCATTCTCGCGACAGCGATGCCTCTTAATCGTGTTTTCAAATTGATTTCGTGCAAAAACAATTCTGTTTTTCCAGTCTTTGGCGCTGTCAGAACAACCGCAAGGTAATTTTACGTAGAACTGTAGAGTTTTGTTGAACTCGGAGGAAAAATGTAGGAAATCCGATCGAATATATAAACGTACAGACACACACACACACACAACCTTGGTTTTATAATAAGTATGATTTATATTATAATTTTCGAATAAATTATATTTTCTCTAATCTGTATTGAGTACTCTTTTATGAATAGTATTTTTGGCTATTGAAATTTATTTCATATACACCAATCCTACACTTGGGTATATATATATATATATATATATATATATATATATATATATATATCAGTAGACATTGTCGTCGACACCCAGCAGCGACCGTCTATTTTATTCTTAAAGGCAATCTTCAGTCCAAGAAGATTGCATTTTAAGCCTGAAACCGACTGTCACCGTTGGGTGTTGATCACACTGTCCACTTATATATTTACATAGGCTCTGCCACTGATATTGTGCACTTATATCATCAACTATAGCTTATCCTATAATTTTATACCCTATGCATATGCCGTGCAGTCGAAAAATCAAAAGCAATAGGCATGCACGTTATAAAAATCATTAAAACGTCGATAATTTCCCCATCGCACACTATAGATATATATGTATCTGTGTACATGTGCGTTGATAATGTCACGAAGATAGTTTTATTAATTCCAATTTTGATATTAAAAGTAAAACAATAATGAAAATTATATTATGAAGAGAAAAAGTTACAAACTAGTACCACGTCTGTATATATTAGGTTGGTGCAAAAATAATGACGTAATAATGTCTTTTTTTGACGTTAAAAATACGTCAAAAAATGACATTATTACGTCATTATTTTTGCACCAACCTAATATCTAAGAAAATAATCTTTGTGGAATCTACTGTCCATTTTGATCAGCGAATTGGCACCAAAGAATATTTTCTATTACGAATATTCTGCTTGCTTTTTGCTTTCCAAAATAAAAGAATAGTGTTCATTTCTACCAAATGGGCACTCCAAAATAAAAACATGATACAAATCTTACAACATTCTTTCAAAGGTGTTTATGTTATAGATACTCATTGTATATAAGATGAAAATGCAAACCTACTGACATATATTTTCATTTCTTATTTTGTATTCAAAGAAAAGATAACTAAATCGGAAAAATTCATAAAAATATCAATAGATGGCAAGAAGCATGAGATTGCGTGCAAAGTTCTTTCCTCTAAAGCTATACAGCCAGACATCTAATAGTCACAGAGATTCTTTCATTCGTAAAGAACGCCATATAAAACAAATGTCCCTCTTACTGTCTAATACAGAAAAAAAAACAGTGCATAGAAGCTTATTCGCATTAGGTCATCGAGTATTCGAAATAGATAGAATTATAAAACCACAGAATGTTGATTTTAAAAAGTAAATATCTAGATTCACAAAATGACTTGTGCCGTTTGTCATAATACGTATAAAAATTTGTTCATTGATTCTTAAGTAGATATCTTAATGAAATCTAACCCATTCCTAAAACTAGCGAAGTTTTCTTAAGTGTTTTTTTTTTTTGTAATTTTTTAATTACTCATCAGCTGCATCATGCGCTGTCCGGGTTCCTTCAAGGTGTCGTCAAGATTTTAGAACGGCTATTCAAATTTTCTTTTTACATTTTAGTTGATATTAGGTTGATGTTGGCAGCCTTTCTGGTGACAATGTTAATGGAAACATTGCTACTGTGTCAGGATAAAGCTCGTCTCTGAGTAGCCTTCACTAATCTAGTCTATACGGTTTTTATATTCCACCACACTTCTGTGACATTGCGGAAACAAGATCAGATATACAGTTAATGCACAGTTCTTTAGATGGCCATGTTTTTTTTTTATTTACATTATTTTCACAGGAGATTTTTGTTCAAAATAAGATTTGTAAGACACTGTGATAGATCGCGTCCTATTTTTCGTCTCATTCCTATAGAGATATTCCGAAAATGGCTCTAAAAGAAAACAGCTTGACGTATGAGAAAGGCAATTAAATGTGAAGCAAAGTCGGGAAAATGTGTCTATGGTGGGGAAAGTGTGGAGAAGAACAATATTGTCGGCCATTATTACGCCAGTATACGCGTAGAGCATTATCATAAGAAAAGGCCTTGCCAATAAATTGGCTGCAAAATCGAGATAGGAGGTCAACACGATGAGTGCCAAAGGAAGTGATCCCATCCTGTCTCTTCAACAGGACATCCGCTTCGTATCGGCTCTAATTTCGATATCTGGAAGGAAGTGTGGCGCGTTGAGGAACTATCCATCATTGTATATCAGATCAAGACGCGAGTATGTATGTATGTCTGTACTTAGGTTTTAATGTGCATATATGCGTATTTGTAGGTGTGTCGTTAAGTGTATTTCGAAGTATGAGTGTACATATTTCCCTACTCAGAGTTCAGAGGAAAAATAAGGAAAAGAAAAGAAAATAATGAAAATAGGGGACGAAAAGCAAAGTAAAATCGAATGCTGATGACGACATTTAGCATATGTGAATATATACACCAATCTAAATGGTGTGTGCAGTATATTTTCGACTTTGTTTGCAAGTGGCAAGAATGATAGCGTTAAATTATATATATATATATATATATATATATATTGCTTCTGGAAAGGTATTTTTGTAAAGAAGAAATGAAAAGAAGTAAAAGGTAATATAACGTGCAATGTATCGATTATGGGGTAAGTGGGAAATGACTACTCCGATTTGTCTAGAGACCTAACGGATATGAAGGAATAACGACCCCCAGCCTCAGTACATTTTAAGAAAGATAGAAAATCTCTGAAATAGTTTTGTTAATATAGGCGTGGTTGTAAGTGTTGAGGTTTCATGAAGTTTATAGGCTTTAACGAGCCGGTCTTTACATTTTTAAGTCAAAGATAGAAAGCGATATACATAAATACTTGTGTGTACCAATGTAGAGTTTAAGATTTGCTGTATTTATTTATAAAGATGCTCAATATTGGAGAGAGAGAGATCCCTTGAAGTTAGTGTGGACAAAGGGATCGATATTCCACGGTGACTCAGTCTCACGCCCGAAGCAATTTTATATGTAATTCCATATTAATTGAAATATAAATTCAATAAAATGTTTGAAAGATCTCTATTAATGTTAAGCACATTTCATTTCAACTTTTGATTTGTGATAATCGTAATAGTTATTAATATATATAATAATAATATTATATATATATATATATTGTCATCCACAGACAGACTGTTTCGCTGTATCACAGCTCATCAGTGTGGCTAGACGTCCGGTTGCCTCTAGCTAGGATTGAAAACCGGCTGAATTGACGTCAGTCGGGGATTCTACCACTAAGTCTTTATCGCACGGCAGGGATGAAGGTCAATTAAAGCGTATTTATTTTTAGATAAACACACACGATTTACCGAAGAGTCTTACATTATTAGCCTTAATAGTCACTGTTTACAAATTCACATCAATATAGATACAGGGTATGATGGATAAATTATTGTCTAAATAACGTAAAAATAAACATAACACTGACATCTTATTTTAACAGATATATTTCCCAAAATTACACAAAAGTATCTTGAAAAGCTAACCAGTAAATTTATTCAATAAAATCGCCATTGGTTTCAACCCCGGCCTTTGACAACTCCGGAATCTCTTCTAGACGGTCTCTTTGTTTAAGTTGGTGAATGCTGCTATAATCCTTGCCTGCACGCCACACATAATAATTAATGGCGTTGATTCTACGGAGCTAGGTAAGATATAAGTGTTATGTTATTGCAGAAACTGTCCACCTGTCTTGATGGGTTGTCCTTTTTGTTTGGCATGGTGCAGAGTCCTGTTACCAGACATAGGGTTTTCCAGCAGTCACGCTCCTGACCCAGGGCAGCACTACTTCCTTCAGGGACTTGATGTAGGGCCTCCTTGTTGAGTCTGAGGCCCTGTGGGAAGAGGAATGGAGGTATAACGCCGCCATCGATACTGATCACGCCAAACATCATGATGTTGACTGGATATATTTCCACACAAATACTCTGAGATGTTCGTATAGCTTCTTTCAGCTCGAATGCCAAGCAGTCCAGCATGTCGTTTCCAAATTTGTGACGGAGTGAATTACGTCATAATGATCTTTTTCTCAAAAGCGATGTCATATTGACCCTAGTATGCTGTGCAGACGACAAAAGAAAAAAGAAACAAAACAAAACAAAAAAAAGCAATGTGCATGAGCGATATTCAAAATTTGAAACAGCGACAATTTACCCATCGCACTATATATATATATATATATATATATATATATATATATATATATATATATATATATATCTCCTTGTGCCGTGTGTATTCAGGGCATTGAAGATCATGGCTCTCCGCAATTTCCATGTATTTTGTACATCTTACATTAATTTTTAGATTTTATCTCTCCTAAAACATGTTCTGCTATCCATTGCCTGATGTTCGCTCGGTGGATTATGGATTGCTTTTCGCTGTTTGTTTTCCCTTCAATATGTCCCGTGAGGATCAAATTTTCAAAGCCCTCTTTTCTCATTATATGACCTGGGAATTCCAACTGTCACTTCCTGATGATAATCAAGTGTCTTATTTTTTCTATGTTCCCTAAAACATTGCCGTGGCTCACATGTTAGGTCCATGATATTCTCCGCATACTTCTACTGTGGCTACAACTCACTTCGTAATCTGTGTGTCAAGTATGAACTCACATATATTACATAAAGGTTCACTAGTCTCTTTTTATTATTAGCTTTTTGAAGGCATCATTCGATCTCTCAATGTGTATTCGGATTTCAGTGTCCAATTTGAAAAAAAGACTTCCAAGTTATTTAATTTGTTGTATCTGTTTCATTTTAGTATCTACAATTATTAATTTGCAAATAGATGGCGTCGGAGAGAGCGAAGTGGTAGCACCTGCTAGAATCGCACATATATTGAAATTCCAAACAAAAACAAAACCCTATAAAAATATAAAAATGAATTTTATAGCAAATATATCAGCAGTATATTTATCAAAAATTACCAGCAATATGAAAATTATCAAAATACATATCTATACTATTTACATTATTGTCTCATCTTTGTTGCCATATTTATCATAACATTTCGACCGTTTTACGCTCCGGCCTTCTTCAACTGGTTGGAATGTCGAACTGAACTCTTTATTTCGCTCGCTGGAGTAGAATGTTCTAGTTCCACGTGCCATGTCTAACGGATGTCAGTTATCAATTATCTCCTGATAATTCACCTCTCCAAGTTATCCACTGCCATAACCAGGTATTGAACTCAGAACTCTTTGGGTTCTGTCACTGGATCTAATCAACGCCTTTATCCACTGTGCCATGCGTTTTTAAGGACAATAGTCCGAATAATATAAAAAGTGTAAATAATACCTCATCTCAGATATATAGACAGATACATATTTATATTAAAATTACCAACAGTACATATTTATAGTAACATTACCAACAATGCAATTTATCTTTAGCTGATTCTATCAAAGATTAACATAGAGAAAAGACGAATGTGATCACTGTACTTGAATATTAATTGTGCTTTAATCGAAGTGTATGTTTCAATGACAAATGCTGCTTTAAGTATTATTTTATAAGCGTGATCATCTATGTGTTTGTACCGGATAGACAGAGATAGATAGAATGTAAGACAAAAAGATAGCGAGAAATGAGCATGTGTCTATGTGCGAATTCCGTAAAAAAAACAAAACAAAGATTAAATATATTCAATATTCTTTTAGACGCCAAGATTTTTAAATATCAGTCGAATCTGTAACGGTATGCAAATGACTTTAGAAGGTAGGTTGCAAAATCCAAGATCAAAGATCATTTCTAAGAACAGAAATTATTATAATATTCACTGACATGGGAAATGAAGGCGAAAGAAAAAAATTGCGATTAAATGCAAGGCAAGAGAAGGAGGAAGCACTTACATGAACACGTGAGAGAGGGAAAGAGAGAGAGAGAGTGAGTGAGAGAGAGAGAGACAGAGAGATAGAGAAGGAAATAAAAAGAAACGGGCTGCAAAATTCTATGTTGACGTGAATGTTGGTGTAGATTACTCAAGTAGAATGTGACAAAAAGATACGGAAATAGAGTTCTTCCGCTTATGTAATGACATGTGACTGCAGTATCTCAGCACATCAGTTGTTCTGTAAAATGATTTCCCCTGTTAATGCGTAATTAGACAGAGTAGCTGGAGGCAGAAAAAATATGTCGATACCTACAATCGGCATTTTAGCGAGTTGAAAAATGGCTTGATTTTTATTTTTGGGCAATTTGAAATGATTTTTTTCTCTATTTTGGAATAGCGGTGTTGAGTAACACTTGTTCTTTAAACGGTAAAAAACTCAATCTTGATTTCATCTGTTATTAATATTATTAAATTTGACTGACAAGAGTTCAGCAAAATTCACTTAATGATGCTAAAACGCATAAATCAAATGGCTTTTCTATATTTATGAAATCGCAAGCCACAATGCTGTTTCGGTAGGGTTCGAACTTACTAACATTGATTGTGAACCTAGCAATCGCTAACAATGATTACGTTACGTTTGAGTGAAGAGGTGATTGAAAATAAGCGATTATCATATTTTTATTCTTTGTGTCTTTGTCAATGCAGTCTTTTCTTACCTGGTTATCAAGCTGCTTTCGCAGGTCATACTAATAGAAATTAAATTATTTCTCAGTAGATGATCCACACTTGTGTCTTAATGACAAAGTAGACGATAATTAGAAAATTCATATTCTTACCTACTTATTTTTCTTTAGATATAAATGTATATGCTTATACATACATATGTTTATTAACAACAGTTGTCTATTAATAGACAGACTCGCTATCAAGGTTTGGAATTAGCGTATTACCTTCTTTTTTTCTGCGTCATTTATCGAAGGTGTAAGATCATTTAAAGAGTATGGTTGGCCTTCTCCCAAAACTTCCGTGGCATACCAGCAACGAGATATTTTTTGAAGTTATTTGCTGATTTGATGTTCCATGTGGAGAAGTATTTTGATACATTTATTTAATTCTAAGTCATCCCAAACATCCACAGGCGTAATTTGAACTCTGAATGCCGAATCTGTTTTCAGTTTTGATAACCATTATGCGATATAAGCTTAAAGTAAATATATATTTGCTATATGTCATGAACTGTGGGTTAATGACTACATATAACTGTAATAATGAAAGATATGACAATGATGTAACCTTTATCATTAGCTAAGTTTGATATCCCTACCAAACTGTTGCAGTCACTTACTCACTGATATCATTAGGAAGATGATGAATATATTTCATTATTTTTCTCCTCATTATGAGTAAACAGGTTCGCCTTAGTCCCTGTTCAGACTCCTCCCTTGCCTTTTGAACAGAAGGTGTGGTTTATGTCTTGTTTAGGACTGTGTTTCCGGCTTCTTCTAATGTCTATTTCAACTCTATATTTCTAAAGTCTCAGATTGATCCAGTTCCTTTTAAAGTAATTTCCTTTACTTTCACTCTCAGTAGCCTTTTGCCCCTTAGTGGCGTTGTTGCCTTGCTTGGGGTGAAATAATTAAAAACATACCATCAGTGATCTCGATTTTATGAGATCTATAGCCTTCAGTGGCAGCCAGGCTAGGAGGAGGGGTAAGGAGATAAATCAATTGAAATCCGTGAAGAAGGCAATGAGAAACTAAACCGGTATTTCTCCATCGTCAGAGCAATTATTCGGAAATTTGTGGAGCGCCCTGACCGTTTAAGAGATAAGGAATTTAAGAAATCAGTGTATTTGAATAATTGCCGCTAGAGAAGTCTTCATTTTGATCTTTATAAGATTGAATAATTTGGTTTTTACGGCTTATCAAACCTTTAAGGATTATTTAAAGACAGAAAATACTTTTAGATTAGAAGATGTTTTTTGGTGGGGGATAATAACGATTTACTTATATAATTCTTATTAATTAACCCTTAGTTGGGGGTGAAAGAGGTGGATTGTCGCTTTCATATTGGTATTGGCGCGCAAGTGAATATAACGAACCCAACTGAAATTGGAATTTGGGTCTGTCTTTAACAATTCTAAGTCATTATCCATTAATCAACCCGCATAGATCTCCGGGTATATTCCCAAGTGGTCACCCATTGAGATACTGACTAGGCTCGATATTGCTTAACTTCAATATTCGTACGCGAATCCGTGTTTCAACGCTATCTAGCTTTAAGCCGATCTTTATAAAACTGTCTTCAAAAAAGTATTAAAAAAAGATGAAAGAACTTGCTTTGATGAATATACACAATCTTGTTATGAAATTACTAACTATTTTTGTTTGGATATATTTCAGGGAGATGGGCGCCGCTCGACTGAATTTTGCATTTCTCCTAGTCTATACATGCTTACATTACAATAAATTTCGTTTAATTTATAACCTGATAAAAATATTATACAACCTACATTTTAATTATCTGGATATATGAGAAATAAAATTTGCCGTTGCCAATACATTGAAACCAGACATCAGTCAGTTAGAATGATTTTACAAATGTGCTCGCCAAATGTGCCTTCTTCTTCTTCTTCTTCTTCTATGTGCCCGATTCATTCAGGATATAGGCGATCATTGCTCTCCATAACTTTCTGCCTTTTGTAGCTCTTAATACCTTTTTAGCTTTTCTTTTTATCTCTCCCGAACTCAGCTTCGCCTTTGATTCCCTAAAGTTCACTATGTCGTTTATGCGTTGCTTTCCTCAGTCTCCCTTACCTTGAATCTGGCATGTGAATGTAAGATTTTTCAAGCACTCATTATATGACCTGGAAATTTCAACTGTCTCTTCCTGATGTTAAATAGAAGTGTCAGTTTTCTTCCCATTGTTTCTAGAACTTCGTCGTTGCTCACATGTTCGGTTCATGGTAATCCCAGTATCTTTCTTTAGAACTACATTTCTGTTGCTTCAAGTATTATGTAACAGTTCAGTTTCTTTGTTTTTAACGATAGTTTTCTGTTTCTCAATACTTTGCTCAGGTTTGGAAAAGCATCTTCAGATTTACG
>OZ010583.1:107315174-107442674 GCA_963932145.1 Acanthosepion lycidas | reverse complement strand
TGTGACTACGTAATTTCACTCACAACGTTTGGGTTAACCTCTGGCCTGAACAGTTCCGTCTATCTAATTTCACTCACAACGTTTGGGTCAACTTGTGGACTGAACAGTTCCTTCTACCCAATTTCACTCAAAACACTTGCGTCCACCTGTGGCATTTTTTTCAGACAATTTCTATATGTGTCGAAACATAAGAAACTCATCTTCCTAGTGAAATTTGTTTTTCTTTTCTGTAATCTGTTGCCAAATGACTGGCAAATAATCACTAATCTATAGAAAAGATCAAAGAAAATCTTGTCACATATGTCGACCTTAAAATAAAATACATCAATATTCAATACCTTGAAAATCTGAAACACTTCCGTTATCTTCTATGAATTCAATATGCATGACCTGATCAAATATTGTGCTAGTTTTATGATCAGATTTTTACGCAGAAAAGCAAATACAGTGCCGCACATTACACAAATTATTTTTTTGAAGCGGTTAAAATTATGCATTTTCTGTGATCGTTTGGACAGTACATAGAAATTGATTTCCTAGAAGGGTTCAGATTCATATAAAAAGATCCAGGGGTCGTACTATACATGCAGTCTTTTTAGACACGAGTATATACATTAGCTGAATATGCTTTGCCTTTATAGTTAGGAGAATATGTAATATTTTCAAGATTAAGTAAAATATATAAATGATAGACAATTAAAGAAAGAATACTATCAGAAAAACCAAATATTTCAAGTACGATGAACGCTTCTAAATATAACATATTTTAGAAGGAAAGAAACAAAAATTATCCAGCCCCCACCACCTCCATGAAAGTAAGTTGGATTAGAATGAAGATTAAATAATTTGATTATTCAGTTGGGAAATGATTAAAGGTAATATGGTTTCTCTTAACTCTTTAAAGCTGTTTCCTTAAGCTAAATTGATAAGTTCCTTCCGAGTTTATCGATTAGGCTTAATTCAATTCTTGATGCAATTTATTTAATTTTAACATAATTTCATATCAGCTGCAATGAAAGTACGCCTCAAGCCCTTATGTGTACACTTAAGCCAAACCTAGAAAATCCACTGACTCTAAAGTGTATGGTGTTCGCTTATCTCTGATAAACATTCACTGATTGATGTCGACCTGAGATATACTTAGTCATTAGTAGTAAAAAGAGAAATGTCTACCCTTGTACATTAAATAAAGTGTTCTGTTCAGAATTAGCTGTAGGCTACCGAGATCAATATATACATGATGAAGGCCGGAGCACACAACGGCCGAAATGCTTTGATAATGACAATGACAATGACGACGATTATAGTCTGAATGTAAATAGTGTAAATGATTTTCAGATTTGTAATACTTAATTCAGAGCAAGTAAATATTTAATTTTTATTTTATTTGCTGACATTTCAAATTATAATCGTCTGAAACTTTCCTTTTCGTTTCTCTTCCCCTCTCTCTTTGTGACTCCAAAAACCAAAATGCGAAATGGAAATGATATTTAGAATTTCAATTATCATATTTGATGCCATATAAGTCCTTGATGATTTGTATTAATCTTTTCAATTTATAATTAGTAAATAAAGTTTGTACTTAATAACAATATCACTTAAGCCGTGCAGAAATCTAAAAGATTTAAAAACGCATAGAAAAATTTAAAAGATTTACCATTTTATAAATTATTCTAATTAACATTAAAAATAAAACAATTCTTGTACAATTCATTATTAACCGAAAAAAAAAAACTGTTTTATCTTAAAAACAATAGTGTCCATAACATATTTTATTTTTAAAACAATTGATAACTTTTCTAAGTAAATAATGTTTTAGTTTAATTGCATTTTTTCATTTTACCATTCAGAGCAGATTTTCGGTAATTGTGTAACTAAATGGAAAAAATATAATGATTTACATTCTCCACGGAGTTCTGCTTTCAATTTCTCAAAATTTCATTAAGCAAGGTGGGGGGAAATAAATATTAAAAAAATGTTCTAAAATTTTCTAAAACAAAAAAAATACCAAAATAATTTATTTTATTTCTGAAACAGTCCTGAAATTTTAATTATAATAAAATATAATGATTTGATTTTTGCAAGAAATTCAAAATAAATGTGTTTTTACCGTCAAAAAGGCGCTAAACTTCTTAATACTTATCACCGCTGATAAAAATAGGAAAACTCATCTTTGCCAACGCGTTTTGATCTCAGATTAAGCTTCAAGTATTTTATTTTGCAACATGCCATGGGGAAGCCAGATACTTGATAATTTTAGGAAATGACATATTTGATAAATATACGGGATGGAGATTTATATTTTGGTAAGATTCAATAGTGGAACTGTCAATAATTTTCCGTCTAAGCAAGTTATTTTCTCTGTTAATAAGTGTGGTATTCATTAGAGTGGCGTTGTGGTTGAAGTTATGTCTAGTTAAAACTGATGCATTTGATCAGTTGCCTTGTATAAATCCGTTTGTGTTTATTAATACAATTTTATAAAATATCTGAAAAATATATATATGTTTAAATTCCCTATCTTTAAAAAGGTATCAATTTCTTAGAAATTCATATCTGAAAATCTTGAGTTAAATATATTTCTCGTACACAAACACATAAACAAATGGTGAGGCTATTTCTGTCAAATTCTGTTCCTGAATATGAAATTAATAGACACGCTTTTGTTCCTAGATCTAGCAACATGAGTCGGGGTAAGACATTTTTGTTCGATACTTTAAAATTGACAATGGTTTTGATTTACTATTCCTCAAAGTATATATCTCCGTTACAATTTTAAAACTTAAAATTGTTCGCTTCATAATAATGTAATGTAGACAACATTTATGAAAGCCAAAACTGACGCATTGACTTTAGCTTGACAAATTGAAAACGACCAAACTATAAGCCGAAGAGTAAATTCAATTTACTTGGTACCACCTATTCGATAAAAAGATTAGTTTAGCATGATGAAAAAATACCCCAAACTTAATAAAAACAAAGTTTTACTGTAAAAATCATTATGGTATTATTAAGAGGAAATACTAAATAATCTTTTCATTATTAAATTATATTTTTGTTTCTTTTCAGGTCGTTCTAAACTTTTATCAAAATCTTTTTTTACGTCAGCGGATTTTGCAAAGCTTAGTATAGAAAAAATTAACTTTTTTCTCAGTGAAAAACAATGATTTGGAAATTTTTACAATAATCAAATAATTGTCGGACTTCAATAAAACTTTCAGAACATTACATAAATGAATTACATTATTTTAGACATTCTTTTTTTTAAATATTGTTTAAAAATATGTTACTCCCTCCCCTTATTTCATTTTATGAAATATTGAGAATTTCCATCATGTAGAGCTTAATGTTTATATTAGTTAAAAGCTTGGAGATTTAAATAATCAATTTCTTCTTGTAAAACATTACCCCCATTTACTGAATCATAAAATAAATATGCAATCAAACTAAGATATCATTTAATTAGAAAAGCTTATAATTGCTTTTATGAATAAAATATATTATAGACACAAATTTCTTAAGAAAAACTTCGATAAATAATAAATTTTTACAAGAGATTTTTTCACTTTTAAAATTTTAACTATAATAATTTATGAAGTTTTAAACCTTTTGTGATTTTATCTTATTTTCAGAGATTAGGTGTTAATTTTATTAATTAAAACTATATTAACTAATTATAAATTGGAACAACTTAGTTCAATACATGTAACCAAAACTTTTTAAAAAGAATTTTGATATTTTGTGTATAAACTTCCCGACTTTTTAAAATACGGACGTCTATAAAACATAAAACATTCAATAAAACATTAGATTACGTAGAATATTTTCCTAAATTTTAATGATTACTGGGTAATTTAAAATTATATAAAAAGCCGCTCAAAAGATATGTCCACAACAGTAAAAGTGTCAATACCCTTAATAAACAGCTACAGTTAATGGTAAAATGCATTTTTGCGATATTTTAAACTTAAAGTAAATAATAATTGTTTCAATACAGACTAATTAAATATTAAATCAGCTAATATTTCACAAATAATGTTTTGGAAATAAGTGTCTTTTATTTTTGATTTTTTTTTTTATAAAGGCAAATATACTGTGATGAAAGCGGACTGAAAATGGAGCTAAAATAAGCGACCGTAGCAATTTCAAAACGAAAAAAAATGTTCTAGCAAATTTAATTTAGTTTTGAAATACATCAATGTATTCCCTTATATGAAATATTAAATTTAATCTGTTAATTTAAAATTAAACCTAAAACAGAATCTTCAAGAAATATTTTTCATTATTAAAAAATCATTTAAGTACTTAGATGTCGCGTTTCTGTGGTGGTAACTACAATTTGTTGAGTGACTCTAAATCAAACTGTTACATTTCCCTTCTTGTGTTTAGTCAGTCAGTGACTTCTTTTGTATGGATGATATTTTTTGATACTTATAACCTGATTCCCTGTAATCTAACAAGGAAATATGTTTCCTTTATAACAATCAATATCACAACAGCTATTCTTTTATTGGCATTTGCTTTCGTAATTTATATCATTTGTAGAATTATTTAAGAAAATAAAAATATGAATTAATTTTTATTATTTCTTGGTAATGTTATAAAATGAAATAATTTCAACTTTCTAGTACTACTAATTTTTAATTAGTTGACTAGATGACGCAGACCAAAATTTTAGTGAACATATCAACACAAAAATCGTTTTTTCGTCCTAATTACAAAAATGATATAATTTCAATGATTTAAATCAATAATTATTTTATTGAAATATGAATTAATTGATTATGAAATAAACGAAAATGTTACATATTTTATTTCAGTTTTTCATGAGTTTTCTTTCAAGCAAAAATAAATAAATAAATAGAATCCATATTTGCGAATTTCATCATATTGTTAGATCCTCTGTGAAATGCGATACTATAAATTTTGTTTCATGATATTTATTTTGATCACATTACATTTGATTTTCCCAATCCTGCATTTTCATTGTTAAAGATTAAATACATCAATCATCAGAAACTGTTCAATTTAAGGTCATAAATAAATAAAGATTGATAGTTTTGAAGACAAAATTCTCTGTATACAAACTAAAAACATGACCTGTGTAATTATATCTTCATTAATCAAAGTTTTTTATAACTTTTAAACTGAAAGTAATCTTAACATTTGAATTGCAATAAACTATGGGCTTGTTGAATATTTACGGACATCGGATCAAAATAGCCAGCATTTTACGAGAATGAGTCTTCATCGTTAAAGAAACTAAATCTAAATAAATACACGGTAAATTCTGTCTGTCTGTCCGTGTGTCTCGGGCCAGACTTGCTCTACATAAACATATTATACATTTTTGAAATCAGAATGATCCTGAAATTGAAAATCTGTTCGTCATGTGTTGCCTGAACTTCTAACATTGGCGTTTGTATCTGAATGATGAGGAACAGTTAAAATTCAAATTTAAAAATAACTGAAAAAAATAGTGATTTTAAAAGTTTTCAATTTATATTGAATAATTTAAAATTTTTTGAATTTAACTTTTTTTTTTAAAGTTCAGTTTTAGGTATCTCCCAAAGTTGGTGAATTGAGCAAAGCAATTTTATTTCTTAAAATACCAAATAATAGGAATTAAAGTGAAACCTTTTTGACGTGAGTTTTGGTAGTTTCACAGTTTATAATTTGAAGAACTTATCCCATTTGAAATACGACGGAATTTGTGATTGTGAACTCAATTTTTGACCCAAATAGGAATTTCGGCTCAAATCAGACTTTCGACTCAAATCAGACTTTCGGCTCAAATAGCTCTTTTGGGCGCAATTAGACTTATAATCCAAATCAGAATTAAAATAACGTTTTGAAGTTCCATGGAGTGAATTGAAGAATTCAATGCAAGTTCTTCAAAATTATAATTACTGTTTTCTAAGTTTGACCAGAGTGTCCATCTTTTAAGTAAGTAGTAAATGCTGCTTGGGTTTATGCATTGAGGCTATCAAGTGTAACTGCGTGTTCTAAGAGCATTTAACTATTATACATTTAACGATTAAAAAAATACAAAAAAAAAAAAAAGCAACGAGACTCCAATTGTGCATCAACAATAAAATATATATTGAAACAATAACATACAAAAAAACCATGCAATGGTGTGTCGTAATTAAGGGAGAAAAAGTTGCCTCCCTTAAACTGTATTCTGATTAAGACTGAATGTTCAAAAGAATTTCTCTTGCATAAGAATGTTCAGGATTCTATTTTGAATAGAGTCTGGTGTTAGAATAGAATACAGTTAATTAAGAAGTGTGTTGTTTTGACTAAGTAAGAGAGTTCTGGTTCACGAACTTGGCATAGTCACAGAGAGGGAGAATATGTGTAACAAAAATCTATGTCTGTGTGTGCGTTGCGAGTAAAGTCGTGGATTTGTGTAGACAGGCGTAATAGCTAGATTCTACTGACGACTTGCGAGAAAGTCGGTAAGAGTTGTTGGCAATGATCTTTAACGTCTGACCGCAAGGTTAAGATGGGAGCTCTTGAAGATTACATCTTGGCAGCAAGGAAAAAGATGAATGAAGGGAAACACCACAGAGGTTTATTTGTGTTTTGTTTATATAAGGCTGTGGTAGACTCCGAAACTTGTGCGCGGGAAAATTATTCCTCGCGTGCCGGCGATTTGATTGGTCGGAATTGACCAATCAGCAAGCTAGTTTTGAGGAAATTAGCCAATGAATGCTTGCCGTATGATCAGTATTTATGTATGTGTGTGTGTGTATTGGCAATGATGATCGGTAAAAAGTAAATAAAAATTTGGTGCGGTTAAATGCCCTCTTAATTTTGCCGTTTCTTGTAAATATATTTGCTGTATTTATTAAGGACGGCTTGTGAACGAAAATTTCTAATTTGAAAATAGATTTTAGAATGTTGATATATAGCAGCTGTTGCCAGCAAGAATCGAACAGGCGAAATCGCTGATCGTACAACTGAGAAACAAGAAACATTCTAAGTAATTTTCATTGAGGTTCTATACAAAGACTTTTTTCTTTTTTTAGCCTTTTACTTCTGTTCTTTATGGTAATATGGCTCATTGCTATAAATTATTTTAAATAAAATTCTTTCTTTTTGTTGCTTTCTTAATTATTTACTTTTCAAATTAGTTTTAATTACAATCAAAATTTATCGATCTTACCTTGATAAATTTGTTTAGTCTGTTTCTTATAAGAGTTTGGGTTATGATTTTTACAGCAGTTAGTAAGAAATCGCAAAAAAAATTTTCTTATCAAAAAGGGTCGAAAATGAATTATTTGAAACTATAGTTGAAAATATTAAATTCTCGTACACATTTGATCTGTCACTGCTAATACAAGATGATTAAAAGTAGCAACATGTCAGTCATATATAATATCTTTATTCACGTTCAAGATAATTTTCCTAGAAAATATTTATTTCATCCAGCTGAGATTTGTAAAGATAATACCATTTTTAATAGATATCGTTTTTTATTTAAGAACAAAAAACCCACGCTTTTTTGTAAGGACATTATTATTATTATTATTATTATTATTATTATGAATAAATAAAAATAAAATAATAATGATAATAAAAATTATAAATAAAATAAAACAATAAGATTTAAAATTTGTTTAAAATAAATAAAAATAATAAAAGTTCTCACGGAATGTGACAAAAAATGTTCCTGTTGGCAATACGGACATCCCCAAGAAAAAACGTTAAAATCAACGTCTTCGTCACAAACCTTCAAGTAGGAAATACTTGTCTAACTTCATTCGATAATATGTCATGTAACAATATCGAATAGCTTCTCCCTTTTATTACATGTATTATAAAACAATTGTAACCTAAAAATACACACAAGTAAAAATATAAATAAATTCTATGAAATTAACATACAACTTACCATGATTTCCTGTTATTTCTGTACGTTTTATTTCCTGTAAAATATGCTATTATCTCCTTGAACACGAAGCTAATATCTGCTGCTATGATGTGAGTGATCCCCAACAAATTTTATGCTTCTCCATAAGTATAAATAATTTCATAACTTATTGAATAGCACCTTTATAATTTTCCCGGAATAATTCTTCAACTTTTTAAATATCAACAATTTTTAGAAATGTCTTTCATACCTGCTATTACCGCCTGCAGGAATTCAATTCTTCTTTGTGTTCAACAGAAAAAAAAAACGTTATTTCAAAGATGTCAACCTCGCTTTGCTTTACACAATGAGTAATGTGCTTCAGACTTATTCAACCTTTTCATCCAATGAGAAAAAATATTAAAATAAAATTGATATTTTAAAATGTTAATGCAATTTTATGGGCAAACATGTCAGAAATACAGCCTTTGACGAAATAAGCATAAATTTACCCATAATGCAGAATGATATCATGTTAGATCGATAACAAATCTATGAAGGTAAAAATCCTTTTTGGGGGCAAAGGTGTATTGCAGAAAAGCGAAGCATTTCCAAACTTCTCTTTTGAAAACTGAAGCACGAACGTTTTCGTTTCAAAGCAGTATGGAAAGATTGACTTGAAGTCCATAAAAGAAAAATTCATGTTGGTCCAAGTCAAATGAATCAAAGACCAATGGCAATTGCGTTAAAATAAGCATATACTTCAGGGGTTGGCAACTCAATCGACCCCGCGTGTTATAATGACTTGTCGCGGGCCGGACGAAGGCCATTAATGAAAAATTAAGGAAAATTACATATGCAGACCCCTGTCAACCTAAATATTTAAAACATAATGAAAATAAACATTGAGAAATCATAAAAACAAAAGAAAATCTAAAATTAAAAAAACACCTAACAAAAATTACTTTTCCTAAAGGAACGTCAAAATACTTCAAAGTGAAAAAAATCAACCGAAGTGAAATGTATGAAATTATGACGTGTAGGTTTGAAACTGTTATTCAAAATTGTTCCACAAACGAAACACACACACACACATCAAACAAAAACGAAGCACATATACCCATACATACGAGTACAAATAGTTGCAAACATATACACTTACGTACGTACACATGCGGTATCATCCACACATTCAAGAGGCATGTATGTGTAATGCGCGTATGTTTAACTGTCTTTAGATTTCTGCTACCTCACATGTCAGCCCCCCCCCGTGGCCTCTTTCACTTTATCGTTCCTTTCGCTTCTGTTATCTTTTAATGTAGCCAAGGGTCATAAAAATATGTATCCGTTATTTGACATTAATTTTACCAAAGCAACTTGGTAAAATAAGTCTCATGAAAGATAACTGGCGGACAGTCTAATTCGAAAGCCTCGTCTCTCATGTTAAAAATAGTCATTGGTAATCAGGCTCGCGGGCAGGTCAAAATGTCTTCGCGGCCGGATCCGGCCCGCAGGTTGCCGACCCTTGATATACTTAATGACTATTCTAAACTTATGAAATATTTAAATAATTAGTAATCTACAATGACATTTTGTGTATATGACATAGTAACTGCTATTAGGGAGACAAGAAGGCTTGAAATGGAATGTCATAAAAATTCTTCCCAACTAATTCCTATAAAAGGCTCAAAAGCCACTCATGGTAGAGGGTTACTGAATGAGGTGGTCATGAATGTGAGAGGCGGAAGTAGAAGGCGAATATTTTAAAGATATGTAAGAAAGATAACGATTTCCACTAGACTTGAACAGGTTAAGATTGTAGTGTCCGAGGAAGCATCGAAACGATGTGTCTATATTTATCAAGAGGTATTGGATCTCTTTGTTGGCATATGTGGCCTCATTGCATCTTTATAACTACATAACTATCTCGGATAAGATAAAGTTATCAAATCTAATACGTTTCACTTTTATTAACGCTGCCTGAGATATGGAGAAAAAAGAATGGAGAAATTCTGGTATTGTGACTTTTATGTTGTTTGATTTTCATTGGTCAATCATATATCACGTGCATTCGACTCTTTAAAACCAACGTTAATACAATTCAATGAGAGATGAAGCATCCATTCTGAATTTTTAAGAAATTAACGGATTCTAATCCTACTAGAGAAAGCCGTAAATATAGAGTAAGTATTTAAGTAGGTATCTCCATGAGATCGATAAAAAATAGCATACCATGAATAAAAAAAAGTCCTTAAAATTGATTAAAATATTTTTTTTATCGTCTAAATGTTAACGTTATTATCAAGAGGAATAATCAAAGTATTTTTTGAATATTTTTTTTACATTTTTTAATAATTTCTAGCACGTACAAAATTTTCGTTAAAAATCTTCAATATTTTTGAATCGGAAAAATTGACAGAAAATCGATAATCTCGCGTTTTTTTTAACTTTTGTTTACAAAAGTGAATGTTGCCGTTTAAAATTTATTTAAAAAATCAATTATAATTTTTTAAAAATAATTTTAAAAAAATCAGAAATTATAAAGTTTATTTAATATATTTTGAAACAAAGATTGCTTATTTTCTGCGATGAGAACATGTTTTTTCAAATGGGAGAAAGCCGGTCTGAACTGCGGTGTTGATTGACAAATGACATGTGCGTGTTTTTCATCACGCATTAACATATTACGTGCGGAAATTTATAGTAGGGAAGGTCATAAGTGACTATTTATCTTTACGTTAACAACTTATTTACCTCGTTATTTTTAAGTAGGCATAGCATGAAAAAACGGCCTTAAACTTGACGAAAGCATAAGTGTATTACCAAAATGTTTGTTACTATTAAGGGGAAAGAACAAAGTAATTTTTCATTATTTAAAAAAAAAATTCTGTTTTTATTAGAACGTTTTAACTTTTGATTGAAAAATCTTGTTTCTCGTCATCAACGGAACTCTAGAAAATAACATGGCAAATTTTTTGTTCATTTTTTTCTTATGACACACATTAATTTTGAAAATCTTGCAAAAATAGAAATAATTGTCATATTTTAATGAAACTTTCAGTAATGATGGAAATTATTATACTTTTTTAAAAGTAATTTTATATAAATGTAAAGGCCGTTAACAGTGCTGTACAAATCAAGTCACGTGATGATTTTATTGTATCATGTTTCTTCCGGGCCTCCGTACATTTGATTTAACTTTTTTTTTTCGACACATAGGGTAAAGAACAGTAAGATTATTCTCACTGCTGGTTCGTTGATTGTGAAAACCTTGTGCTATTTATAATCTGTACAGATACAGGTACCTAAAAAAAACATTATATAAAGGATTCACCAGTACCGCTAATTTTTGAATATTTAACATTTTTTAGTAACTTTATGTAAAAATAATAAAATAATTTATGAAATAACAATTAATTCATTTAAAAATTCATTTTTCATCGAAAAAGTTTTTTGCCTTCAGACAATATTATGCATATTGATAAAAACAAATAAAAACAACTAAAAGCATTTAAAATTAAATACTATCTTTGTTTTATTGGGTTTTGTATGTTACAATTCAGAGCTTATTTTAGGTTTACGAGGTCGGATTTAAAAAAAAATAAAACATGATTTACTTTCCTCAAAGCCTTGTGTTTTTAACTAATATAATGACTTGCGTGCTTCGACCATAAATTTTAGAGTTTTTATTAATTTATTTATGGGGTTGTAATATATATATATATAAGACTACATTTTTATAATGACTTAAAAAAATAACAACATATTTATAATAATTTCCATAATTCCTGAATAGTTTCTGAAAGCTTCATTAAAATCTGACAATTATTTCTATTTTTGCAAGATTTTCAAAATTAATGTGTGTCATAAGAAAAAAATGTACAAAAAATTCGCTGTTATTTTTATTAGACTTCCGGTGATGACGAAAAGCAAGTTTTTCATTCGAAAGTTAGAATGTTGTAATAAAGACAGAAAATTAAAAAAAAATAATTAAAAATTACTTTATTCTTTACTCTTAATAGTAACATAAACATTTTGGAGATAAAATTTTGTTTTCGTCAAGTTTGATGTCTTTTTCATCAGACCATCCGTTTTTTTTAGCGATCTCATGGAGATACCTATATTTAAGTTTATAGAAATTCTAGTTTATCTATGTGGGCATTAGATGATAATGTATATTCGTAATAATGTGTGTGTGTGTGTGTGTGTATGTCTAGTAGACATAACTGTTGGTTTTTCGTATGTTGATTTGGGAATGTTTTTCCGTACGTACCGCCTGTTCTAGATAAACATGATTTAGATTCAATAAACTTTTGCGATGTAATATAATATCTGTCTATATATGAATTGGGATCAAATATGTATTTGAATCCGAGAGAATGATAGGAGAAGGAACAAATAGGAAACGTTTATAAATTTAACAATTTTCGCTTTCATTTATGCTTTACTGCATTTATTTTAGAAATTAATTATTGAAGAGGAAATTTTGGTACTTTGAATTCTGTGTTATTCGTTTTTTCATTGATCAGCTACTTAGACGGTTTACCCAAAACAACAAACTAATAACTGTCGATAGAATGACTTTATTATTAACCCTTCTAATTGTTTTCTTCCTGGTGAGGCATCTTCATTTATTATTAGGCTGACTAGAACCAAAATTATGAGAACGCTCTCTTTCATAATTCATTTCCAAAAGATTGTGTGTGTGTGTGTGTGTGTGTGTGTGTGTGTGTGTCACGTTGCTATATTTATTAGCGGGACTCGGTAACACCATCGAAATCTATTGTGCATCATATTCGACAGGTGAAACGGATTGCAGTATATATCGTCACAAATCTGATTGATATAGTTCTTGGCTCGTCACACTCTGCTAGCTCTTTCTTGTGTAGGCACCCACAAAAGAACTTCAATAAAAATTTCGTCTTTAGCTCTCAAGCAACGCAATGCGAATATGACTCCACACTGTTTGATGATGTCTGGGCGAAGGTCCCCATACAATCACTCATTGGTCAGACGATTTTCCCAAGCGATATTCAAAGCCGCTCTTAGGATGCTGAGGTAGGTTCAATCCAATCATTTCAAGTTTTGAATTAAGCCTTTAGCCCTGACCACCACTTTGCCGGTGGTAGAGAAAAATGAGATAATGCCCAGACACTGTTTGAAGTGTGGTAGAGAAAAATGCCCAGCCACCAGTTGAACTGTGGGTAAACACTATAAGTATATTTATACCTACCGTGAAAGATTATATTTGTAAATTTTGACTCAGGACCTCAGGCAGAAAATTTCAAATTGTTCGGGAACGCAGGTCTCAAAGGGTTAAGGGTTCAAGATGAGTAGCCATACAGTAGAACATGGGTGACAGTTGCATGGAGCAACCTCCTTTTCATGTTATCTAGAAATCCAGCCGTTCTAACGAGAAATAACATGTTAACGGCGCTCCAGGTCGAAAAGGCTAAAACTTTCTGGTGAGGCTGAAATAAAAGCGAAACATGTTAAATTTGTAAACGTTTTCTATTTTTTTCTTATCCTATGATATATCATTTGAAAAATACCACACTAATTAAAAAAGAACAAACTTTTTTTTACGTCGAAAGTCGAGGGATTACTAACCATTATTTTATCTACTATAAACACATCAAAATATTATATTACTTCACCAATCTTTATTGAATCAACTCTTAAAGAATCTAACGTACGTTTATCTAAAACAAACGGTATATATAAAAAAGTTTCCAAATCAACATGTGAAAACTCCCCAACATAATGTCTACCAGACCTACATGCAAACATTCATAAACTTATGAATATACATTATCATTTGCATCCTACATAGACAAACGCATTATTATACACATACATATATAGAGAGATATTTACGCCTTGTTTGTTAGCCTTATAATCCATTAATTTCTTGGAACTGCGAAGGGACGCGTCGTTTCTCCTTGAATTCGGTAGACCATAAATTATACTAATATTTATTTAACAAGTCGAATGCACGTAAAACCTGACTGACCAATGAAAACTAAACAACGCAAAAATACTAATTTATTTTTCTTTTCATATATCATTCTCTGATGAAGCCTTAATAAAAAAAATAATGTTACATTGATAAACATTTTTCTGCTGATGTAAGATAGCGTGTTTTCTTATTCCATGTAGGATAGATGCCGATACATCAAACAAAAGAAATAAAACGTTTAAACTAAATGTAACTTATGTCTGTAAGTATTCTAAAGGCTTCGGCTTCGCTTTCAAGTTGGTATAATTGCAATAGACATTGAAATTAGTTTGACGCGATTATTGCAACACAGTTTATAAATTGAATGGAAAAAATATATTTGATTCCTCTGTAGATGTAATTGATTTCTAATTTCGGCGCTGCTGTTGGGATTCTTATAATTAATCATGCTACCATCGCCATTTTTCTAATTTTTCCTACTAAGATTTATTTATTAGAATTACATATATACATACATAAATACACACACATAGACACAACACACACACGCAGACACATATATATATATATATATATATATATATATATATATATATATATATATATATATATATATGTGTGTAAGGATATATTTGATAGCAAATCTTGAATGTCTTTCAAGTTATTATTAGTACCAGAGATAAAAGCTCTGAACGGTTATGTAAATTGATACACTACATTAGTTTTGTGTACAGGATATAGTTGTGTAGTTGTAGGGTTATTAGAGAATATGGGGTCAATTGTTTAAAAAAAAATAATATATAATTAACTTAACTTGTTTATTATCATTAATGGGTTTGACATTTCAGCATATGTTTTTAAATGTTGTTTCATCATGTTTGTAATTATTATGCATTTGGTTACAATTGTATAAGCTAATATTATTATGTTTATTTTGATGTACAATATTATTATTAATATAATCAGTTTTGTCAGAGGTATTATTAAATTTATTGAGATACATTTTATTTTGATAATCAATGACGGAATTAGGAAATCCATTGTTAACATGTGTTTGTTTAATGTCATGTAATTCTTTACAGAATATCGTTTGGGTGCGTTGGATTAAGTTTTTTATAACGGTAAATTTATAACGATAGGGGGCATTGACTGTTAGAATTAATAAAACGCGAGTTAATCTAGTTGGTGTTCTATATAGAGTAAAATTATGGTAAAATTATGGTTGGTGGATTCAATAAATACATGAAGGAATAGAATTTTATTATTAAATTCTAATGTAATTTGAGGACGGAGGGGGGTTTCAAATTTGTTTTGTAGTTGTGTAATTTGATCAATATTTTTAGCGAAAACGAAAATGTTATCGCTGTATCTTACATACATATATATATATATATATATATATATATATATATCCTCTGAAGTGATGAATATATTTTTGTATATTCATGGAATAAATTATAACCGAATGGATTTTAAGGGTTGTCAGAACTCATTATTGTATTGCTATGTTCTTACATTGAGCTCTCGTTAGGTTAATGTTCTCCTTGGAATTATCCTTACAATTATCAATATATATATATATATATATATATATATATATATAGATGAACCGTCATTTAATCTGACGTTCTGTTAATCATTCAGATACATAGAAGGCATTAGCGTTACGGAATCGATATTCCTGTATAACGTAATTAATACTGTTTAAATAATAAGCAGAACATTTACTCGAATTGTATCATTTAAAAATAATTAACCGAAAATATATTACATAAATTTCACATTGATACATTTCATCATATATATATATATATATATATATATATATATATATATGTGTGTGTGTGTGTGTGTATGAGTGCGTGTGTGTATGTGTGTGTATGTATGTGGGTATGTGTGCTTGTAGCTGAAAACGCAGTCAAGAGGACAGTATAGAGCGATTGACATTGCATTTATACTTTTACAGATTAAAGTTGCCTCAGAAGCATGGAGTCGCTAAGCTGTTCCAAATTCGACAGGTGCTCGAAATGAAATTGATGAGATCTCGTCGCTAGTCTAGTATTGCGCTTAAATTCATACAGTCTAGGTACCATTGACAAGAGTTCATCCGAACAATTCCCATAAAAGTATTTATTAAAAAATGGTACGTAGAGGCAACTTTACGGTGTTGGCCAAGTGACTGAAGGCGAGCAGCCAGATCAGGACCAATAATATTGCTGGTTCTTCTTTTGATCTTATCAGGGAGCTCCAGCTAAACAGCAACTGCACGTGTCCATATATGGCAGCAATATTCTAATCATGGTCAAATGGTAGACTTACAGATATACAACATAGATTCCGGAGCGAAAAATTGTCTCGCCTGGCACAATGAACCGATTTTCTTAGGAGATAACCTAGCAATGGATTCAGTATAGTCTTTCCACTTTATGTCTACTGAGAACGTTAACCCGAGAAGGCTCAACGCGTCACTTTCCTGGAGGTTAGCATCAGCCATGCTGATGGAAGGCAGAGAGGACTCTATCAGATGATTAAAGGAGAGATGTTTAATTTGGGAGGCGTTAAAATTGCTGCAGTTAACGGTGGTCTTGAGGTCGCTTTAGACATCAGCTGACATTTTCAACTTGTTGAGAACTGAGGTCATCAAGAAAGTCGTCAATGGAAATTTAAAAAAAGAGCAAAAAAAAAAACGCGTCACCAAAGATGCCCCCCCCCCCGCTGGAGGAAACCTGCGTTAGGGGGAAAATTATAGACGAGTAGCCGTTTCATTTCACGATTGGATAGGACTGACTGAAGCAGTTAAAAAATGAGCCCGGAGATACCGTAAATTTTTCAGCTTGTGGAGAAGTACTGAAATCCAGACCCTGTCAAAGGCATTCGAGATTTTAAATCCAAACAAGTTTGATTAAAAAACGACAAGGTCTCTCTGCATAATGTTTTTATTATATTTTTCCAATTTACCGATAAATTGATGAGATTTGTGGTCGAAGTTGTGTTTAAACTTTGCAGAGTTTCTGTTCAAGTAATTTTAACTTTTCTAGTTATTATCAGTAACCGATGTAGAGTCTGAATTGTAGTTAGAACTCCTTTGTCCGCATCCTGTTATACTTTGGGAAGGTGGACGTTTTAAATCCTCTAGTGTGACGTGATACATAACGTCTATTGGGAACGAGATCGTATAAAATAAATGCCACTTGTTTTATCTATTTCATTAATTAAATAGTTTATTCTTCATACTAATATAATATGTGAGCACATTAAATATATCAAATGCGCTTCAAAATACCATCTCCTATGCGGAGGGATATTTTATTTAATTGGGATTGTTTATTTTGTAAAATAATAGCTTCTAAAGTTTTATATAAAGTTAAATAAGAACTTAAAATAATAGAGAACATATAAAAAGACTTTGAAAAAAATCTACAATGAAATGTTTCTTCGATGAGATGTCATCATTAAAAAAATAGATTTATTTCAAAAAACAAATTCTACATTGGCGAAGTAAAGATGCGTTCAATCGTTTAATGTGTCTTTTCTGCTGCTAATATATTTGGAATAGGCATATCTGCGGTTATAACCGAATCGATACCGTTTGTAATAATTCAATGTGTGTGTTCGATATATATATATATATATATATATATATATATGTGTGTGTGTGTGTGTGTGTGTGTGTGTGTATATTCATGAATCATTCATACAAAAAACAAATATAGAGGGTTGTAAGAATGATTCATGAATTTATAAATTATAATTGAACCTTTTAATTGAAATATATATATATATATATATATATATATATATATATATGCAAAACTAGGTAATCCGCATGGGTAGACCCAAGGAGGATGATATCCAGAGAGCTCAATGTAAAATTCAGAGCAGATATGTTTGAATAAAAACAGACCACTTTAAGGTTCCATTTAATAAGTTATTTCACCACGACCCCTTTAACAGGGCTATGGATCATCAGCCTTTACTTCCAAAGGTTGAAATGAAAAATGAAAAGAAATTCACACGTTTTTGATGGACCCCATCAAGCATATGTAAAATTAACGAAGTGAGGAAGTAAGGTGGGAGAGAAGATAAGATATGAGTGGGTTAGGTGTACCATTTCAATTCCTTATTCTTAACCCCACTGTCTGTCGGCTAGACGTTGCTTAAGCCTAACGCGTCTTGTCTCTAGATATAGATGGGTAAGGGGTGAAGACCGACATTAAAGGAAGAAGCTACAGCAACCCTAATAAATACATTCCACGAGGACAGGTTTCATTCAAATTCTTAGACGCTGTTAGTTCGTGTTACTTTAAAGGGCATATTTTGGAGGTTAAGGTTTGATGTAAATCTAAATGTCTAAACAATCTACGAAGAATTTAATTTGAAGTTCGTTGGAGTTTTCGGTATTTTCTATGAAACAGTCGATTGGAAAAACTCATAGACAGTACATTGAAAGAGTAATCCATTTTATATTTAGTAATTTTTTCTTTTTTTTTTCGAAACTTTTGTCTTATTGATTGTTAAGTTGACATCTTTTCGTTTGATTTTTGTTCATTAAATAAAATCGTGATAGGGCCGGTTTTTAAGATAGTGTTTAAATATATTTGATAATAATTATGAATAAACAGAATACCAAAATGAATTAAATGCAAATCTTATGCTGAGTTTGATTCGTTTTCTATGGCGTATTAAGCATTTGTATGTTATTTAATGCCAGAAACTATTTTTAGAATGTAAGAATTTTTTGGAGAGATAATTATGTTTTAGTGACACAAGTTTTAGAAATTAACAAATAGGTGAGCTATGCTCTAGTTATGGATTGAATACCACAGAAAGAAATGGCAGCGTAGTGCTGGAAAATCTAGAGAGTCAAGAATCCGATCATGTATCACGTATGGCATTTAACTGATTGCTATCCATTATATTGATCAGATTTTTTCCCCAGTATTACCCCATATATATATATATATATATATATATATATATATATATATATATATATATATGTGTGTGTGTGAGTGTGTTTGCCTACGTGTATGCCTGCGTACGTGTGTGCCTGCGTAAGTATGTGTCTATGTGTATGTGTGTAAAGTAAATATAATTATAAAATATTTTCACATGGGTTAAAGACATCGGTTGATTTTGTTTACCGGGATATCTACCTGTGTTATTTAATGTCGAAATCTATATAATTTGTACATAATTTTATGGATTTATCTAAATATATTCTGAACGAAATTGTATGCCTTCAACTACAGATGTTTCATACATAATTTTATACGTTCAGGGCAAACGTTTATTTAATAGATATGTGCTGTGTATATGATCTGTTGTAGGTGTTTTATAAGTTCGCTTAAACTTATTTCATTATAGTCAAACATTATGTTAACGTTTTCTCATATTGTTTTCTTTTTCGTACTTATGTATTAAAGGTGCTAAGTGAGTGCATTCAGTTAAAATGTCTTTCAATGTGAGTGTTGCTTAGCATGTTGAACGTTGGGTTGATCATCATTCTTCCGTCAGTATGAATGGGTGAGGGATGTGTGGTGTATGTGTAACCGGGCCAAATTTACTTCGGCCTTACGTCCATTTGTAGACACCTGTCTCCATTCATTCAGCATGGCACGAAACTTGTTATTTGCCTTGTCAGTTCAGCGTTTCTGCCACTTCTGTTAACTGAAGCTGTCTATATCATATTTCAGCAACGTATAAGGTCTTCTAAAACTATTTATCAAGGGTTTCATTCCGGGCAGATTTCGCGACCATGTTTGGCTGGCTGTTCCCTTTCATTCCTATGTGATTTAGGGTAAAACTTAACATTATTTCTTTACTTTTGGATAGTGAATTAGCCTGCATAATAATTTTACCAGCAGTGGGTTGTCAGTATTTTCATTGCTGTTATACCTGATAGGGAGTCAGAAATTATTACATATATTTTATATTTGTTTCTATAGAACATGCATACACGTCAGAATTAATGTTGCTCTATGCATGATTATTGGAGGCATGGTGGATAGCGGCTCGGATTGTGGAAACGGAGAGCTGCGATTAAATTGCCCTCGAATCCATTAGATCACTTATATGCTAATACCCCTTGGGAAAAGTATTAATCATCATCTTCTCCAGATATGGGTAAATAGCAGGACAGACTGCGTTCTCTTGTCTTGGATGGAAACTGGTCTAAGAGAAGGACAACTCAGAATTCAAAAAGTGCAGAATGTCGTTTGGGGACCTGGTGGCAGATAATGCACCAGTTCAATTATGGTTTGTTCTGTACAATACCTAAACCACTATAATCAAATCATATGTGCTGGAGTCTGGGTTGTCGGTTCCTAGAATTCGACAAGAAATTCCACCATGTATATGTATTTTACAAAAAGAATGATACCCGATTAAACATATTTCCAGCTTTATCAATGCGAATGTGGAGAGCTGAATTTGGCAGGGAAAGGGAGAGTCTTGAAGAGGAAGCAAGGTTTAGTAATCCTGCAATTGTCACCACCGAGGAAAACATTGATTGCATTCATCAGATGGCGATAGATGACAGGGATTGACTCTAAATGAAATAATCAATACTATTATCATATTCCGTGAGAGAGAGAGTTGAGGATATACTGTACAAATGAACGAATCTGTCTCCTGGGTGGGTACAACGTCTTCTGTCACGTGATCAAAAGCTCAGCAGACTAATCATATTACAGGAAAATCTGACATTGTTTGAAGCAGATCCAGTTAGATTTCTTGAATGACTCCAAACCCAGTAAGAGTGTTTGATTAATGATTTTGAGCCAAAGGCAATCAATGCCGTGGAAGCACTCATCCTCGTCAAGTCAAGTACATTTGTCATATCGGGGACTCAAGTTAGAACACTACTGGATGGCGTATAATTTTCTAAGAAGATTTCTCGAGAATTCAGACCCGTACATGTAATTAAATAAATATATTGTTTATTAAATAAATAACTAAATAGAGCATCTATTGTAGTTTTTTGTGTATATGTACATAAAACTAGTGAGTTAGCTCAAATGACTTAACTCCCTTTATAGTCCACCAATAGAAGGTTAACCAATCAGAAGACGTAGAACATTCAATCCGTCGTGTGTAAAGGTGACCATTTTTGTTCATTCTACCCGAATGTCCTGTCCAGCTTGTCAGGCGAAGAGAACCAGAAGGACGAACTATGATCTGCTACTTTTATCGAAATATCCACTGCTAACCTGAACAACGCTTTCCTACTGTCTTCAAAATATTCACTGCTAACCTCTGGATTCTATATTCGAAGACGACCGTCATGATGAATAACAGCTCTACTCAAATATTCGAAGACGACCGTCATGATGAATAACAGCATCTACTGAATATGAATTTAAATAACGTTTAAACAAATAATTTAAAAATATGTTGGATTTAATACATTTCCAATTTTTTCTTTTCTTCCATAAAATATAACAATATAGAACTATATTATTTGGGAGTGGAATGTTGTTACGTTATTTGGTCAACTTTTACAGAGTTTGTTTCGCAGGTCATTAATATAAATGATAATCATCCTCATTCTCATATTTTATACATTTCGCCTTAGACACATTAACTGGAATCTTATTTAGCAATACACATATCTGACGAGAAATAGCTACGAATGAAAAATAAATTAATTTAAAGGAAGTGAAATCGACTACTTTAATTTGTATAAATGGGTGCCTCCACTAATTCGCTAAAAAGAGCAAGCTATGATGGAAAAATGCAATTAAAATGATGAAAATTAAGTTTTATCCTCAAAATCTTAATATTATTATTGAGAGGAAAGACCCAATTATTTTTTTATTATAAATTATATCGTTTAATCATTTTCAGAACGTTCGAAATTTGTTTACAAATCTTGTTTATCTTGTGTCAGCGGAAATTTAGCGTCTTTTTTACGGTGAAAGACACATTGATGGAAACATTCTTACAATGATCAAATTATATTATTTAAATATTTTTTAAAAATATTTTAATGAAACTTTCGGCACTTATTCACAAATGAATTAAATTATTTTAGGATTTTTTTTTTCATAAAAAACTTGATATTTTTTTTTCATATGTTACACCATACAGTTAAATATTGAATTTAATGATCAATTTTTGTTCTGAAAAAATCAGACCCCATCTTACGGAAAATCTCCGTATCATACAACAAAACGCAATAAAAACTATGTCATTATTTAATTAAAAAAAAAAAAACAACAAACTTAATTGTTTTTATGAATAAAATATATTAAGCAGACTGTTATCTTAAGAAAAAATAATTTCGATGAATAATGAATATTTACAAGATTTGCTTTCATTTTTTAGTTTTAATTAAAATAATCTATGATCTGTATTTTAAAAATCAGTTTCAATGGTATAAAGGTTAGTGAATAGTATTATTAAACTATATTTACTAATAATGAATTGAAAAGGTTATAACAATTGATGTACCTCAAGTATTTTAAATTTGAATTATTTTTACGTGTACGAACGTGTCGGTTTTTGTAGATACAGTTGATCATACACATTATCAAAAAATAAAACTCATAACTACAGTAAATTCAAAACATAATAAAATATTACATTACAGGGAATAATAAGAAGAAAGACCAACATTTTAATTTAGAACAAAATAGTTAAATTAGAAAAGATCCAACTCAGTCCATAAGATGTTTGGCACGCGAGAGAAGACTTTCAGCCATGACAGTGCAAAGAGCAGTGAAAAAAGACTTGAAAATGAAATCATATGTGAAACCTGTGAGGACACTTGTTGCTTCTGGACAGAATGTTAGAAAGATAGAGTGGGCGAAGATAATCTGGAATAAGTTGGAAAATGATCTTGTAATAATATTTATTTCAACGTAGAATCCAATAGTGCTATTAAGACCTCGGATAATTTAAGATATCTTTAATCATTTCTAAGATAAAACGGTTCAGAGATCAATCTAACAGTTGGAAGATCTTGCTGTTACACGATTTGGGCAATTTTACCGTTACAACAGGTATAAATGTCCCATAGGATTAAAAAGTTTTTTCTGGTTTACACGCATCCCCGATTCTTGGACCAAGGGTAGAGGTTTATCCCTTTTTTCCGGCTGAAGGCTGAGTTAGCAGTTCCTCCTAAAATCTACTTCAACTCTATACATTGAAACGTCTCCGACTGAGCTCTGAAATCTTATTCAATATTTTTCTAATCTTTCCCAATAATAAAAGTAGGTATGTTCACATTCCTAATTGTTCTTTTGAATTAGTAGTAGAAGTTTCTCCTTTGTTGTAATGCTAATTTACCCACGCACGCATGGACTCTCTCAGCTATAAATAGGAGCCGGTACTGCCTTTTGGAGAGAAAGTTTCCAGCAGTCAGCTCTGACCGTAGGTGCGAACATTCTTGATGTAACACTCTCGTTTGTATATGTTTCTATTACTGTTTCTCTTAATATATTTGTTTAACTCAATTCCTCTCTTGTGTTTTTATTTCTGGGCGTAACAAGGTTGGGATTGGTCTCCGTTTATTATAAAGTTTTCTCATTCTTTTCTACTCGCCCTTTCAGCATTGTTGGAGTAAGAATCTTGCTTGGGAGCGAATTGATATATATATATATATATATATATATATATATATGGAGAAAAATATTTGGAAAAAACAAACAAAAATCCTTAAATGCAATTATGTTGTTTTAATATGAATGAAATGTCAACGTCTGACGTTTCAGTTTAATAAACCTTCTTCAGGACAATATTCATTAAAATACAATTAACATAATCAGTTCAACATGACAAAGACGATGGACATAAAAACAAGACTTATCCAAAACAGATAACTGAAAATTTTAAATGATCAGCTTTCCGTTTAAGCATGGTCACGTTGTCGTCAAATGGGCGAAGCTTTCAAAACGTATTCCTAAAATTTACGTATTTTGAATGAAAACGAAAAAATGAAAAGAATTCTATTTTGATGGAAAATTGTATGTACGCTTGTCGAGCATTAATCTCGCTAAAAAAGGGGAAACACTAAAGAAACCAGGTCTAGTATTCACCGTGCGTGAGATGGATATTATACCTGCTTCATAAATCCTCCTAAGATTTTTATTATGAAAATATTTTAAAATCTTCACGGAATCAAAATCGAAATTATGACCTGCTTTAGTTATGTGTACAACTAAAGCATTGTTCAAATTTCCGAGGCGAATATCTCGTTTATGTTCAAAAACACGAGATTTTACGGACCTACATGTTTCACCCACATATTTTAGGTGACAGTTTTTGCATGAGATTTGGTAGATGCAAGCATCGGATGTAATATGTTGTTTGCTGGTGCTATTTAATAAATTACGGATAGTTCTAGTAGGTAATATTGTAGTTTTAATTTTTAACGCATTTAAATTATTGGAAATATGTTCGGTCAAATGGTTATTTGGAAGAAAGATGCGATCAAAAGAATTTTTATCAGAGGCAGCTGAAAGTGTACCTTTCATTGCTGTAGTCATATGTCATCCTGACCGAGGGTTTGTGTGTGCTAGTCTTTTTAAATTAGTTGATCACGCTAGATAACGCGCTCTCTCCCAGAAACTGTAACTAAGGTCTGATCAGGATAGTTGCAGTATAAATCACGGGTGGGCTCTGTGGGTGTTGGGCAAGCATATTTGTCTGAGCGAGATCCTGAAATAGGGACTTGCTAGCCGCCCTACTAGACGGCTATCCTCGAATACCAGTGGCCAGACACACACACAACCACATTATATATATATATATATATATATATATATATATATTTATATATAAATAAATAAATATAAACAGATAAGATAAACAGGACACTTTTTAACAGTAAAACAGTTTGACTTTTCTGAATTTTACAGTCTTGTATGAACAGTATCTTAACCACATAAGGATTTCTTCACAAAATTGCTTCCATCATTCATATCATTAATGTCCTATGAATTAGGGTTCTACTTATGTTTATCTTACGTTTTCTCGGACAAAAGGAATCCCAACGCGTATTTAACCACTCAAATGTTGGTTTCCTATACACAGAGGTGAGAAAAGTTGTCCGATGTCCTAGAACATCCAAAACACTAGTTGAAAATTGGATTCCTTTTCGTCCGTAAACCTCAGCGCTAGATGAATACCATTAAGAAAAGAGAGAAACTGATCAGCTTCAAATACATTATTAAATAAACAAAAAGTATCGTAATCATATCGACAATACAGTTGAGGACGAAGTACATTAATACCTATTCTCTCCTCGTGAAAGGCAACAAAAATATTGGCAAGTGCCGGATCCAAAAGGGAGCCCATCGCAACACCGGCAGTCTGTCGATACATAGTATTATTAAAACTGAATTCGACAGACGACGTGGCAAATTACATGAAATCCACAAATACAGACTTAGGAATACTAGGTGGAGACAAAGAACTGCGATAAAGCAAATCGCGGCAAATATTCATTGTTACCAAAAGAGGGACACAAGTGAATAAGGAACATATACCAAAGGAACACATGAACTTGCTCGAAGACAAATTTTGAATACGGTCAAAAAAAGAAAAAGAATCCTTTATACAAAACCCACTTAAGCACTGCAACACTCGTTCCAAAAGTGATGAGAGCCATTTGGCTAGAGTGTTGGGCTGAACCATCCATTGACAGAATTGGTCTCAACAGTACCGCATCCTTGCAGATTTTTGAAAGGCCATACAACCGGGGACGAATTTACCTAGACGGTCGAATTTCATTCTTGTGAAAGAACCCCAGTTTTTTTAGAATAATTTCTGAAATTTTATTTCACTTCAGACTGTTGCCTCACACGTATCAGCAGATCCCAGCTTTATAAATTTAGAAGTATCTTCCAAAATAGAAGACATCTTAGCTACATAATCTGGCCAATCTAAAATAACAACATCATCACCTTTATCCGGTCTGGAGATTACAAGATCAAAATTGTTCCTCAAAGAATTAACAACTCATTGATATTCAGCTTTCCACTTTGATTCCGCTGTAGCAACAGGGTTATATACGCGTTGGGATCCCTTTTGTCCTAGAAAACGTAAGATAAACATATATATATATATATATTTAAAAATTCGTGGGCAAGTAATCCAAGTGAATCTTAATAATATAAAATATTAAAACTGATCTACTAAAGAGAGCACAATATATTTATTATAGAGCATATGAATGAATTACTTAAAAATGAAACGAAATTCTGCATAATTTATGTAACCATTTCGCTCTTCGAGAGAATTCTCTCTTAGAGAAATTACCTGGTGCTTGTCAGTATTAAAACATTTGATAAAAAAATGAATCGTAACGCTTGTTTTTAAATTTACAATTAAAAAAAATAGGAAGAAAGAGTTAAAAAAGGAAAGGAAAAAAGAAGAAAAACTGCAAATAAGGGAAAAGACATTTAAGCGGGAGATAGAGAGAAAAATAATGAAACGGAACAGGAAGATAGATACATATACAAGTCTAGACAGAAGTTAAAGGCGGTTGAATATTAACAATGACTTATATTTAAAATGTTAACCCTTCAAATAGGAATAAATTGAATAAAGAAATACTGTCTTTAAAGTTAAAAGATTTTTTAAGGTTGTCGATTAAAGAAATTTTAGAATTTAGCATTAATATTATAACAATGGACAATTCCTATATTCCTTAATCCCCGAAAAAACGGAAAAATGTAAGACTGCTGGAAAAATTCAATAAAAAAAATTAAACTGCCCTTGTCGGCTGTTTTCAGTGAAATATGCATATATATATATATATATATATATATATGTGTATGTGTGTGTGTGTATTATACGAATCATTCATACAAAAAACAGATATAGAAGTTAATGATATAAATGGCGAGAATACATTCTCGCAAACAAATTTAATAAATTACATTAACCCCTCACCTGTAGATGAATGTTATGATCCCTGTTTATAATTTCCAGTTGCATAAGGTCTTTTTTTTAGTTTTTTACAAGCTTTCATCTGTTCATACAATCATCATCAGGTATGGAAATAGATTTGTTTTTGTTTTTTACTTCTCGATAATAACAAGACAACGAAAATATCGATGTAATCCGAAATATGTTTTTAGAAATGTGTTATTGTTAATTGTAAGCAATTCTTTTGAGCGTGCGGTCGCAACGCTGAGGTTGAATTTTAAAATTTTAAGATATTGTAAGCGTTCTGAAAGCAAAGAAAGTATTTGTCGCAGATTACTTCCACAACACAAAGAAAAATCACTGTAAGTCCAGACTCGAATATCGGCGGCAGAAAGAAATGCTGAAAACTCGATTCGCCGGTACTATTTCAAATCACAATGCGTGTAACCAGTCAGAAAAATAACTCACACTCTAACAAGCGCCGAAACAAAAAATGCCCGAATTTTTCGCCCCAAATCGAGAACACCAACTACTTTTATCGGCATAACCTATTTTTTTCATTCGTCAACAGCTGGGATAGGATGTTCCGTAATTTACATATCAAAATACTTTTATAGCGACTCCTGCGACTGACTTGTTTTTTTTTTTTTTTTTTTAATTCAATTATTCCATTTTCAGCATGTTATGCGGAATACGTTCCCTTCTGTTTGGTAAGTAATTATCTTTTTCGACACTTTTTCCGTCGTAGAATACACGCGACACGCTGTCGCTTGGTTTGACGAGGTAAGTCGCCGTTTTCTTCGCTATATATATATATATATATATATATATATATATATATATATATATATATATATATTAAGAGAAGAGAGAAGCCGTAAACGTTTTGGTTATAATGTGGATTTTTTAAATATATTTATTTTCCATATTTTTCTCGACGTGTTTCCGGTCTCCGCCAAAGAGTGGTTATTTCCACATATTATTAAAACGAATTAATTTTCTTTGTTTTCCGATGTTTAAACATTGTCTTTTGTGTGTAGTAGTAATCCAGATTTAATCCATATTATATTAAAAAAAAAAAAAACGTTTGCGTCTTCTCTCTTCCATTTAAAATATACACTTTTCTCTAGCTGGAACAACTTTAACTATATATATTGTTATTCTCCAAGCTCCTTTAGTCTTATAGATTTACATAAGTTCCATATTTAAACCTTATTAATCACGCAAAGGAGATCATGTATTTAGGTTCTTTTTTTTATTTGCATCTTGCATTATGCAAAGAAGTAATTATTTCTCAGTTTTTCCTTGTCTTTTTCGAACATTTAATCATTGGGACGTGTTCTTTACAGTATACGATGTCATCAGTTATATAGTTGACACCAAACTGTCTGAACATTTGAATGAGAGTAAAGTACATTTTGTTTAGGAAGACTTCAAAACAGTTTGGGGAATTAAAACTTGAGAAATATTTACGATTTCCTGGAGCGTGGACATTGTCTGAAAATATGAAATGTCAAACGAATTCAAGGAATCCAATAGCAAGCATTAATCATGTCGGGATATACTATATTGCGCTACGTGTCACATATTAAAACTTTCTGATTTCTCTATCTAAATAAATAATTATGAGAATAAATGATAATAAATCTATTGTAAATAAGGACAATACTAAATCAAAAAATTTGGTCTATGTTTTATATGAGTTGCGTTCAAAAACTATCTGACTTTATTTTTTTCCCGCAAAAACTAATTCTACGCGGGTAAAATTCTTTGTGTTGGACGTGACGCCACACTTCCTGCGTGAAACCGAAAATCCAATGAGCGCGCATTATACGTTTCTACTCTAGACGTAACAGCCGGGAAGTGACACGGCCTACCGGCGCAAAATTTCCACTCATACGCAGGAATGGTGGCGTCAACTCTATTCCAGATCCAGATGTTATAAGTCGGCTTGCATTCGTCACAACTCACAACCGAAGGATTTTGCCCACCTGACGGATTTTGACGGAAAATTATCGAATACTTTCTGAATGCACCTCGTAAATATAATATCAATTTTAGAGATGACATTAATGAAATAGCCCTCATTAAAATAAAATACATTTGTAATACATTTATTTATTTATTTATTTAGATATTTGTTCTTGTGTCGTTGATGATTTGCTGTATATATATTTTATCTGAGCGTGCGGGTGTCTCAAGATCATAGCACTCAAGTAAGATATGTTGTTACATTAAACTTGTAAAGTCATCCTGTGCTGTACAGCTCTTTAGGCGTTGATGTGGTTTCCGGAGCAGATAGAGTTGTAGCTGCATACACATAGAAAATGTATTCAGTAAATATATAAAATTAGAACGGGCATTTCATCGGACTTATCCAACCTATATAGTGAGGCGATTCTAAGGGAATTAGAAGTCCCAGCAGGATTTATTATTGACGCCCCAATGATATGTAGATGACACAGTGTTGATAGTATACACAGAAAGGAAAGTACAAAAACTCTTACGAAATGTAGTGAAGGAAAAGGAGAAGAAAGAACTACACATAAATGACTAGAAGACAAAATGCATGGTTGTCATCAAAAGTTGAGTGATTATATAGAATTAACTGTTAGGCCTACTCTTAGGAAAGTTGATTAGCTGAGGCGTGACAGACATTTTTTCTCGTCTGAATCCATCTTGTACATTTATAAATCCACCATTGCGAACTGAATATTACTGACAGGCGACCCTACAATATATTTGGATATTCTTGATAAAATTCAAAGAACGCTATATTCTGTATTCGATTCTAACCTGGTATCTGGATTCCAGTCACTTTCCCACCGCAGTGGCTTCCCCCTGTCTTTTCTAGAAATATTTTCATGCCAATTGTTATAATGAGCGCTTCTTCTTAGCGCCTCAACAACATGAATTTAAACGTGCTACTAGATTGGCAACTAGGTCTCACCGCCTTAGTTCTATTTGTTAGTTCTATTCTAATAGTTTCTTTTGTCGCACTTCTCACATGGAGAGCGCCCTTCCAAGTTTTTCCTTCCCTACCATCCACAATCTTCAAAAATGTAAATGCAATATCACAGGCCACCTTTATTTTCCTGAAAACGGTTCTTTTATTGTTACTTTCCTCACTAAAAATGCCTCATTCTTTGTCACTGCCTGTAACTCCCTACGTTCTAGTGGCATAATCGCCTTGCTTGGGGCGAAGGGATTTTTTTAAAAAAGGAACAGACCAAAATGCAAATTAAAAATTGGAGATACCAAAATCGACAAATACAATAATTTAAACATCTGGGAAGAGTTTTAACAGAAGACGGAAAATGTAACACCGAAATCCGAAAGCGCGTTGGAATAGAAAAAATAACTTCCTAAAACTAAACAAATTATTAAGAAACATGAAAATTCCACTAGAAACAAACAAAATTGTACGGAATTGTTATCTAGTATTAGTAATCCTATAAGACAGTGAATAAGGGATAATCTCACAAATGAAGAAGAGACTTGATGCAAATTAAATATGGTTCTACAGAAAGATGTAGGGAATACGCTGGACTGTACATGTGAGACATGATGATGGAAACAAAAAGGAAATATATGTAACATAAAAAAGAAACAGTTAACATTTCTAGGGCTTATAATAAGGAAAGAGAGATTAGAAAATATTATACTCACAGGATATATTGAATGCAATAAAGACAGCTGAAAACAACGTATAACCTACCTAACAAGCTTGCGTAAATGAATAACAGAACAGAGTTTAAGAAAGATAGCCAAAAAATTAATATGAGCAAAAAAGGACAAGAAATTGTGGAGAGCCATGATCGTCAACGTACTGAACGTTCATGACACAAAAGAAAATATAAGACCCTCAACCGATTCTGAATTCAGAGTTATACTTCTCGTAGATAGGTTGCCACCCTGGGACAGAAGAGGATAGTCTGATTTGCTGATATTACCCACACCGCTAGTTGGCGGGGAGGACTCAAGAGCATACGTGTATTATGTGAAAGCGAACGCAACGGTCTAAGATGGAATTTGTACCGGACACTTTACCCCTACGCTACATGAACTTCAGCAATAAGAATGACACCTCAATGAAGAGACTATTGTCAATGAAAGAAGATGTCCTCGAATCAGCATGCGCTAAACAAATGGAACTATTTCAAAAGAATAAACTGTTATTAGGACATATGTGATATGATGTAATGATATTCCACAGCATGAAAAAAAGAAAATATCAGATTATGTGGGAAAATTGATCATAAATTTAATAGGTGTGTACAAGGAAAAATGAGAAATTGAATATGACTTCAGTCTTATGGCATTCCTCGTCAAGATATTCTAACTTAATTATCAGTCGTATGTTCTTCGGTATTTTGTTAGTTTGAAACGTAAAATTTAACGTGAAATAGAAATCAAAGAAACGATCAAAGCGTTTAAATTACTGTAAATATATCAATACATATGTTTCTAAAAGAAATAATAGACGCTTTATTATTTACCTAATATATAATTGCGTGTTTGCTGGGTATTAGAAACGTGGGCTGAACAGCATTTATACATACTGAATGCAATGAATTAATCGATTTTAGCACCCATTAAATACGAAAGAATTCCGTCTCAACATGCGTTTCGTATTTTGGTCCTACATTTTGGTTTCATTGATTTACAATATTGAGCAACATTATCGAAGTATGAGGGTCGTCTGAAAACTTCATAGGCTGACCAAGATATTTTCATAGAATGTGACCAATGGAGATTATTTTTCTACATAGTCCTCCTTGCGGTCCACACACTTCTTCCATCAGTGTTGCAGCACTTGAATCCTAATGGTGAAGAAGTTTTTGTCCCGTTGACAAAAATAGTCATAAACAGCAGATATGCCGTCATTATCACTGCGATCCCGGGATCCGACCAACTTTATTTTTTATGTTGGGGGATAGATGATAGTCAGATGGAGCTAAAACAGGAGAATAGGGAGTGAGATCAACTATTTCAAAGCCACAATCACGGACAGAAGCCGCCGAAACGAAGGACTTGTGCGTTGGAGCATTGTTCTGATGAAACAAAAGCACTTTCGTCAGTTCTCCTGGGAAATTGGACATTATAGACTTTTGTAACTACCACTACAATTTGGCATTATTCATTTATAATGTGGAACGTTTGAAGGTAATCAGTAAACATTTTCATTTGCATCCCCAAAAACTGCGGCCTTCACCTTCCTTGCAAATGAAACGACCTTAGCCTTCTTCGGAGCAGCAGTGTTTCCATTGCCAACACATATCCTAACTAAATGTTGCGCCATTTTCAGTAGGTACGTGATAATACGACTATACTAAATGTTGTACGTTTTTCTGTAGGTACGTGATAATACCATTATACTAAATGCTGTACCTTTTTCTGTCGGTACGTGATATTACCACTATATCAAATGTTGTACCTTTTTCTGGAGCTACGCGATAATACCCTTATACTAAATGTTGTACCTTTTTCAGTAGGTAATTGATAATACCATTATACTAAATGTTCTACATTTTTCTGTAGGTGCATGAAAATACCATTATACTAAATGTTGTCTACTATTTAGATTTGAAGTTTTCTTTGAACTGTCCGATGTCAATTGACCTGGAAATAAATAACGCAGTTATTAATGTGTCATATGTCAGTCTCGAGACACATTTGCGTCCCCAAAATTATGCTTCAACTGGGGATGGCGCAGCATCTGTTATGGCTGTATAGGCCCACACAGGAGTGACAGTCGCGATTGCAACGAATGCACATCAAGACGCTCTCCCTCGATGTCACCGTGTTTTTTTCTTTCCATCACATACGATCTCCCTGACGGCAGGCCTACATTTCTCCTCTCCTCACTTAAATCCGCAGTGACTCTAGCATGAGCAATTGTTGGCGACATCTTCCCATCTGTCGACGTTAATGTCCATTGCCCTCATTTCCCTTATCCCGAAGATAACAAGAGTTGAAAGTAATGCATGAAAGATTTCATGGCTCTGGCCTCACTCCTTAATCAGCCTATAAACATTTCGGCGCATCCTCTCAGCTGGTATCTCTTTAATGATATAACACACACACACACACACACACACACACACACACACACACACACACACATACATATATATATATATATATATATATATATATATATATATATATATATATCTTCCTGTAAATTCAAATAAATATGAATTTTCATATTGTTATACATTCATTTTATGAAAGTATTTAGAAATTATAACACCTAGAAAATTAAAATTATGGCTTTATGAAACTTGAGTGGGGCCCTACCCTTCAGCCTATATAAATCTAAAAGATAATATGGCCCTGATCAGATGAGTGCCATCAAGCCTGTTGTTGTCATAACGAGGTCTGCAAAGAAAAATGTTTGGCATCAAGAGTTAAGCATGTCATTTTAAACATAATAGATGATCAATAAGAATTGTGTGCCCCATTTCATTGAGGGAATTATGTCTGCTGAAGCTTACTGCAATATGTTTAAATAAAGCATGATGCCTTCATTTTAACGCTTATCCAAAACAATCAGCTGAAACAATAGTTTCCTTCAAAGAGCATGATTGACTTATTATTTCACTGATTCCAGATCCATTTATGTAATGTTGCAATGTACTGTAAGAAAGAACAATGCCAACGATGGTCATATAGAATTAAATGATGTTTTTGTGAAGATAAGAAAAACATTCCAATGACTGTGAATTAAGGTTACTATTGTCAAACCTAGAAGAATCATAGAAAATGAATCCAACCAAAATAAATATCGATTTTAAATGTACTTTTTATAGAGTTGCCTTTTCGAACCGTACAAGACTTTTAAAGCAATAGGTGGTTGGGATCTGTCTACCCAGGTTTTTATCGCTATCTGAGTATCGGGATTTCAAAATTTAACAACAACAACAGCAGCAGCACATCTTTTAAATGGAAGGAGGAGGTTGCTGATCAATCCCGTCGATTGTGTGCGTGGACAAGGACTTAGTTGGCGGCTGCTGGCTATATCTCTTCCATTGCGTGCATCTGTACGTGTAGATCAAACTGGTCTCCGTAACAATTTTTGAACCTCGAGAAGTTGTATGCTTCTATTTTTATATCCGTAAGGGGTTCAAAATCTTATTTCCGATAGAGATGGGAACTTTCTGCATACAAGGATTTCATTGCTTAGAAAATAATTTCTCACTGGCCCGGGAAAATCTTTTTCTCGAATTTGTGGTAGCGGTGATAGTAATTATTCATATTTTTTAAATGATCCAAAAATAACACCTGATAAGTTAACAACTATATATTTGCAAGTATTTTGGCGTTATTTTCACTTGTATTAGGTTGGTGCAAAAATAATGACGTAATAATGTCGTTTTTTGACGTTAAAAATACGTCAAAAACCGATATTATTAGGTCATTATTTTTGCACCAACCTAATAATAATCCCACAAACCTCCTAATGGGATTTTATTTGTTGAATATATATATATATATATATATATATATATATATATATATATATATATATAGGATTTAACTCTTATAAAGGTTTCGTTGTAAAAATAGCTGATAATATCTGTTCCGACTGAAATGTTCTATTAAGAATAATAAAAATGTTATGGTTACGATCAAATAAAATTTCTATGAGAAAAGTAGGTCTTTAATAATTATGGAACTTATTGTACTTCACGGCAACAGGTTGTTTGAGTTTTCCTTCTTCTAGATTGTTTGCTAACAAAGGTTTTAGGGTCCAGTTTATTTACCCATACCTGGGGGAGGGAGAAATGGATTCATACTTTACCTATGATTATTAGGACGTAAATGAATGCAATGAAGTGGACGGTAATTCGATCTTGGCTCCCTGATTCCGGGATACGAGCAGCTGGTGTATACAGTTTATTGAATATATATTTTCTTTTTCAGAAGAAAAAAAAGACACGCCCACAATTATGTGATCCCGATAGGTTAGCAGATTCGCAGGCATAATTTCCGCATTGTTTTTATCCTTTGCGAAATATTTTGTCCTAGCCGATATAGGTGCATATCAAATGAAAGCAATCTCATCTAATTTAAATGGCGACCCGGGAGCATGTATTTATATATTAAGAGACTTCTCTGCAACGCCACTTGTCATTTTTGTCTGTAAACTCTCGAAATTGTATATTTATTTGTAGACATGTCTGTTTGAGCAGACGGATTTATTCAGTGTAAATGAACAGAATTAATAAAAGTTGAATAAAAGAACAAGAGAAATAGATCATATTGGTGAGTTTGACGCCGAGAAGTCGAGATATTTGATCCGTTAGTTGTGGCGATAATTTACCTCCAACACGAGTGTTTACGGCCATGTCACGTTGAAACAACGATTATCGTATGATCCCATGAGTTAAACAAGGTCGATCCTGGCCACTATCTAGATGGGTAACTGCTTGGGAATACCAGTGTGTGTAAGCTTGGAACTGAATATGGTGCAATGGATAACAGCTCTGAATTGGTAATAAGAGAGCCGAGTTCCTATTCCAGTCGGGTTCGTTACATTCACATTAGGAAGGCATGAATCCGCCTATTCTCCCTCTGCTATGGGTTAATTAGTAGGATGTCTATCAGTAAATCATTATTATTTCCGAAACGAACGTACAATGCAAGAATCTTTTCTGGCTTTAAACAAACTGTAATAAAGTTGATAAATCGTAAAAAACAAATAAAAACTAAATCATTTAACACTATTTTTGACTTTCTTCTTTCGCTCTCCATATATGACACCATCTTTTTGGTCCATATTTTTCTCTTTTTAATCCTTCATCACCCTTACAATCAATAAAAGCTCTCCTTTCATTTTGCATCTTGTTTGTAGTTTTTATTTTTCTATATCGTCTCCATTATTTGTCTAATTTTTTTCACTCAAGTCCTATTTCTTTTGATTTGAACTCTTTTGATTTTGTTCATTTCCATTTCTCTCTCAAAGTTGGCGTTGCTTTGCAGCTGAGACCAGACGCTAGGTTCGTTCAAATGGTACACTTTCTTCAAATCAAACGCTTGTGGCTTAAAGTTTACCCTTGAGTTAGTCACGAGGGAAAACTGAAACAATTTCTAGCCGAAAACCAGATTTTATTCTTGTGTTATAACCTACTGCTATAAGCGAGCGAAGTAGAGATGAGGCGTTGGTGGAGGGGAAGTGCACAGTCCAGCGGCTGTCTACCATGTTTGTCCTGAGAGGCCCGCTGCTTTTCTTCTGTGTGCCTTTTCGCGGGATGGTCAGTTTTATAGATGGCAATTTTCTTTGTCGCTCAATCATATTACTACATTGGACTTTTTTATCAACATGTCTTATTAAAATATCTCTGTTTCTTAACTTAATCTTAAAATCTTTATGATGAAATATAAGGGGTCTGTCGTAACAGACATAGAAAGGTATGGTTTCATAATGGGATGTCAGTCAGTTATGATACACGCTTAGGCGATAATCTATCTTTCGATACATGGCAGATTTTTCCCGTAGTAAGTTGCCATTTTTTCAGTAGTAGTCTAGTTACCATCCAAGGCTAGAGAACCCGGTCTGTCCTACTATTTACCCATAACTGTGGGGAGAAGAAGAAGTAGTACCTAAGGGTACTAACAAGTAATTCCGATTCCTCAATCCGAGCCGCTATCCACTGTGATGGGATGGCGAAGTGAAAATAATGAATCGAGCCATTGGAAGGGGCGCATATTCTTTTTTTGTTTCATACCCTAATTAAACACGAAAATGAAATATCGTAAGACTAATGGCACCTCTAATTTCGATCTTGATGATGATGAAGATGAGTCACAATATAATAACTTTTATATTGTATTCTTGATTTTCAATCCAGTACTTGTGTGCTAGAAAATATGAGAAAATCAAAAGAGTAATAAAAAATGCATTTGGCTGTTAGAAAGTATAATGAGAAAAATACAAAGAGTAATAAGGAAAATGAATTGAGGAGTATTGTCCTGCAATTTTTCTGGAACGTTAAAATAAACACTGAAAAATGATATGCACTTCAGTTTTGATAATAATATCAGTAAGATAAATGTAATGTGTCATCTTGCAGATTAATAGGATATATTGATTATTTCTAAATTTGAAATAGATCTTAAATCTGATTAAATCTTCAAACGTTAATATATTTTAAATGCCTTCTTTCTTGAAGATATGACATTGCAGAACCTCCAATATATATGTATAATTATATTCTTTCATACATTTGCAACACTACTGACCCGTTGTTTCAACGTGCTCTACTTGAAAATACATACATCCTTGTTCAAATTAATTGAAACAACCGCTTTATTTTCTTTTCTTTCAGTTTTAGACCCACTGGAATGACAGGGTGTAATTGATTTCTATTTTTTCCTCAGATTAGGTCATTTGTAGTGGTGCACAGTAATAGGAATCTATTTCCTGGGTGTATGATGAATTTTGTTTGGCTTTGAAAAATATTGCGTCATCCCTGATTGCATCATATTTTTATCACGCCCAGACACTATTGTCTCGACTGTGGATTAATTTTCCTACGGCCATTGTCTGCGATTTAAGTTACTCCAAGGAAGCGTACGAAAATTGTCACGCTACACGAGCACACCAACAAGCCTGACCAGTGGGCAAATCAAAGTATTATAGACTGGTCCGTAGACTCTACTGATTTAAATCCAATCGAGAATCTGTGGTCAGTCAAGGAACGACTTCGTGGAATGATCATACGAAGTACTAACCTCTGCACTGGGTCATGTTTCATTGGAAAAATTCAAAAAAAAAAAAAAAAAAACGTAATCAATATTGGAATTATTCGTTTTGTTTCAATTACTTTGCACAAGGTTGAAGGTCATAATAAAATAACTTTTATAGGACAATGTATTCTTCTTTTTCAATTCAGTACTATCTTATATTTTCCATGACATGTTCATAAAAACGACGAGACATACTTCCGAGTAAAAAGATATGTGAAAATATATTTCGTTTTTTGGAACAATAGTCAGTCTATAACATTTGCGGCAAAAGTGCTGCGTTCACCGCTTACTTATGGCGTTTTGCATGTCAATAGTTTGTTTTGTTTTTTTTAAAAAAAGATGGACTTTTACTTTTCGCATGAATATTTACATTATTGTCAGTTTATTTTTGAAAAAAACAAAATCTGAAAAACCGAATGTAAATGACCAAGAAATACATTATAGTAAATATGAGCTCAATGTACAATGTGAAATGAATTTTATTATACCGTGTCAAAGTAATGGAAGGTGTGAGCTTAACATAAAATATCAAAACAAAATAGAAAAAAAAGTGGAGCTAGCACTTGTGTTTTAATTAAGACAATTACAGAAATTAGAAATGCGATCAGTATATATGTTAAATGATGTAAAGTCGTGGTGTCATGAGAGATGCATTGAAATTACCCACCAGAAAACAAACTTGTAAACGCTTCCATTTTCCTTCGCTCTGGACGAATGAGGTCTGAAAAGTAACAAGACTGGCAGGTGCTGTGTGAGCTATGGGAAAAAGAGGGATAGTGGATTGTATTCTCATTTGACATGATATCTTGGGAGTATGTAACATTCATCTTAGCTTTCAGAAACCATTTCTTCTTTTTTTTATTTCACATGCATTTGTGGGAGGACAAATTATAACTGCTTTCCAATGACAATGCATCTTCTAACAAAGCCCTGTGCATCCGGCAATTCCTAGCCGAGAAGAACATTGCCGTACTGGAACAACCTGCCTAGTCAGCTCGAGGACATCATCAAAGAAACCCGTTTTGAAAGCATGGAGGTCATCGAGAGGAACGTAACGACAGAGCTGAAAGGCATTCAAGAAGAATCCTTCCAGAAGGGCATAGAAGCCTGGTAGAGAAGGATGGAAATGTGCCTTTGATTCGAGGTGGGATTACATTTAAGGGGAGACTATGTAGTGTGCTATTTAGAATTGAAATAAATCGTTTGTAACACCATTCCAGTTACTTTTAAGACAGACATCATATGTGTTTAGGGCAATTAAAGATTTTTATAAGATGATAAGTCTTAACGTCGCTGAAGAAATTATTATGCTTAAATTCGTTCCTGGGAAGATAGAAAATCAGAGATATTGGGCAATTATTATGAAATATGTCTAGAAATCTACAGCTAATTCTTCAGTAATTGCGGAGACTTAACCCGACCGATAATAAGTACAGATGTTGCCTATTTCATCTGGAAAATAATAGGTCGCATTCTAACAAAAGAACACTGTGTGAAAATATTAATTTTATTGTAGTTTCGGTTAAAGGGTGCGAGATATGTCAAAAAAAAAATGAAAGCTATACAAAGAAAAGAATAATAGTGCGATTAAGCTCCACCCAAACAACTTCTTCCCGCGAACCACTGTCCTATGGAACAGACTCCCAAGAAGGTATTTCCCCCATCAATATTATCTTAACCTGTTGAAGTCTAGTGTCAACTGTTAGTTCCCCTTCTTATCCATGAACGCAACCCTGGAGTGGTCTCCGGGCCTTGTACAGAGTGAAACTTACCGTGGAAAAAAGTGTTGGCCGTCCCAATTAGAGAGTCTGAGTAGATTTTCGGAATTGAAACAAACTACAAAATATATATAATTGAGATTCCTCAAAAAAGTGCATTTTTCTAATAGCAGTACGGTATTTGACATAGCTTGTTTGCTTGGTTTTAATACAGAATATAGAACATGGCGCAAGAAGAAAAGAATGCAACCAGACAGAAGAGATAAAAAAATAGCATAATATATATGACAGCTATAAAAGAATAAGAGAAATTACAGGACAACAAATCTATTAATCAACAAGATAGATAAAATCAAAACAGGAAACGGTGAAAACAGAAAAAGAAACCAAAAAGTTCAAAGATGAAAGAAACACGTTGGAGAACTCTTCTGCAACGAAAGCGAGAAACATGTAATACACAAACATATGCAATGTTCTGGAATAACAAGGTCTTCAGAGAGGTCGGTACCGGCCATGTTCACCTGGACAAGGCAGCAGAACCAGATATGATTGTCATAGAGATGCTAGCAGTTTTAGCTATTTTGGATTAGACAAGATTACAAAAATAATGAAAGAAATATATGACAGCGGCGAGATACCGGAAGACCTCAGTAGATCTGTTTTCATAACGCTGCCTAAGAATCCAGGTGTAAATTATTGCGAGCCTCGTCGGGCAATCAGCTTAGTGAGCCATTTGACAAAACGTATACAAATGCTGATGAACAGAGAGGAGCAAAATAAAACCAGAAATTGTGCAAGAACTGTGCCGCTTCGTTAAATGCATTGGAATAAGCATTGCAATATTTATACCCAGAAAGATATCACTAATACAAAATGAAGAAAGAAGTATACCTATGTTTTATGGATTATGCAAAGTTATTTAAAAATATCCGACACAAAGACCCGTTTAAAGTACAATGAAAACTCTATTTCTTTGGAAAATATATTAGAATAATCCAAAACATTAGATTGGAGCCAGCCGTCTGCATAGGGATTAAATATTAATCCAGTAAAAAAAAATAAATAAAATAAAATAAATAAATAAATAAAAATAGGTTTAACACAAGGATGTGTCTTTTTAGCGCACTTATACAATCTTTACTACGCGGTGATCCTGAAGAAATTATGTGCCCGACGTAGATTCAGTATTTGCGGTTACAATCTTAACAACATAGATTTGCAAATGGCACAGAAAAGAAAATACAGAAAGTACAATGGAAAGTAGTAAGAAAAATTGAGAAGGACTATCTGTTGTAAGACAATGTTTGGTTGATAGCAAAAGGAACATCTCAAGATGCGAGCCACGAATTAGAAATGCCAAAATAAAAGAAGATTTTTTCTTTTTTATAATCATTTCCTACCACGCAAGGCGGGAATGCCACTCGTACGCAGAGGGTGGGGAGGTTATCGGGAGCGAAAGTGAACGAGAATGAAGATTTGAGGGATGGACAAAATATGAACAGCATTCAAGAAGATAGAACATGGCGATTGATGTTGCGTTTAAATTTTTCAAGATTGCTGTTATCAGGGAAGCAAGTAAACGAAATTTGAGAGGTGGAAGATAATAAATTTTTGGAATAGAAGCGGCGGTTGCATTTAGCTATTTCAACGGTAAAAGGGTGGGATCTAGATGCCAATTTAGTAGCACGCTTAAATTCATATAGTGAGCGCAGCAGGGAATAAAGCTCGTCAGAGGTGTTGCCATGGAAAATATTTGTATCAAAAAGAGAGGGAAACCACACGAAGTGTTTTAACTAAGGATGAAAAACGTCCATCGATAAAGGAAAGTTTATTGGAATATCAAAATCTGATTTCCAAATATTACGTAAATTATTACGCAACAGGAAAATTTCGTAGAAAGGGAAGACCATTGAATTACTTTGTGTTATCAATCCTCGTATGTGGTAGTAGACACTTAACATTCTCCTTAGAGATGAAGAAGAGAATTGAGGCAACAGAGACTTGGCTCTACAAAATGATGCTGAGAATATATCAGATTGAACAAATGAGTAGGGGTTTTCCAAGAGTAGCTTAGATGTGGTACAAAGCCAAAAAAAAGGGCATCCAGCGAAGATCGAACTAACTATTCGTAACTGTTTTAACGAGACAAGATTGCTATTACACCACGCCTAGGTGCCAATCTGAACAAGTGAGTATTAAGAAAGCTGTCGATACAATGTGATACAATTAAAACATTAACAGAAAGATGAATATAAAATTAATAAAAAGCTGAATATTACAGTTAATTACAACGACGTTAGAATGTAAATTTGAAAGCAACTAATCTATGTATGTTTAACTTTTCGGTGGAAATAGTAACGAGTGTGTACTGCATTTTCTCTCTACGTTTCCCACCCCACAATTTAAAAAAAATATAAATATGATTCCAGCAATAAAACTGTTAATCATTTCGCAGAATGGAGCGCGTCAACATGACGTTTTTCTCTTTTTTTAATCTATTACCTATTAATCTGTCCAGATTTGAGAGCGACATTCTCGGGGATTTTCCCTTTAAAGAATGTCACACTTATTAAAAGAGAAAATAACTTACTTAGACGGAAACTTCGCGAGGGTGGCTCTATAGAATCTCATCAAAATATATATTTGCACCCTGAATCTTTTCAAATATCTATCTTGAAAGAATTTTCCCAAGTCAGCATAAAATGTCTATGAAAATGTTAGAAAATTAAAAGAAAATAGTTAAGTCAGAACCTCTTATTTAAAATGTATAATACATACATTTTTATCATAGTAAAATAAATCAAATGTTAATTTCATTAAAGAATCAATAGCAACATCTTTTACTTACTTTCGTTTATTAGACATGAAATTACGTCACTTAGTATCCTCCATAGCTTATCGAGATATTTCAGTTAATCTCATGAATATTTATGAGCGTCTCTCAAAGTAAATATTATTGAAAAACTAACATCCTTTACTTTTGTTCATATCTATTTGTTGCGAAATAAAATATTTACATTTGCCTTGATAAAGTCCATAGGAAGATGAATCGCGTTAACTAAGACATGTCTTTCTTTTGTCTCTAATCATATTGTCCTTTTACAAATATATTATATATATCTTAAATATCACTCACACACATATATACAGATTTCGATGGGGAAAGTGTCACCATTTTATATTTTTAATTTCGCGCATGCGCTTTGTTTGATTTTGTCCACTGCACAATATAGTATGGTCAGTTGCTCACCGTCTGTATGTAAAAGAGCAACATGACGCAATTAACTCATTAATTATATTTCACTTATATGCTCTATAATAATAATTATATTGACCTCTATTTTGTGGAGCAGTTTCGATATTTTATATTAATAGGATCTACTTGATGTAGAGTGAGTCTACGTTTCACGCAAACTCACTCTACACCTTTCTGACCATAGCCCAATTAGATCTCATTTAAATATTCATGGAGACCTACCGGGCACAATTCGTAATATACTTGTTAACAACATTAATATAATAGCATCATCTACATGCAAAAAAGGCTAAAACTAATGGAAGCCTTATTAATAAAAACGACACTTAATTACATTAACTTTGAACATGGACATAACGTTTTGATTGTGTTTTGAAAAATGAAAACATTTAATAAAACATACATACAACAAACTGTTTCTTATTTAACAGTTAAAATATTTAATTCTTGAAAATGTTTAAATTTATAGCCGAAAGCGCTCGGATAAAAAGAACATTCGGACAGTTTTTATATATATATATATATATATATATATATATATATATATATATATATATATATATATATATATATATATATATATATATATATATATATAAAAATATTTTTTGTGGTACAAAACTTTATTACGGCGTTAAAAACAAGAATATTTTTACATTGGACCATGATGTTATTAAAATAAAATACCAGCCGACCGGTTTCGCCCCCTCTCTTCAGAGCTGTAAACGGGGGAAAAATTATGAAAAAGGAGAAAAATATATATATATATATATATATATATATATATATATATATATATATATATATATATATGGGTGACGTGAATGAACGGAAGGGACAGTTGTAACACCTAAAGATGCTAGAGACCCAGAAGAGCAAGCCCAAACAAACAATCCCTCTGTTTGCAAAGAGAAGGTCGCCCAGACCTGATAAACAGCGTCTCCAACACCTTCAGATGAAACAACGAGTGTGAAGTGGACAACACAGAAAACCAATTCACACTGAAGTCCACCGCACCAGTCGGCTGGTATTTTATTTTAATAACATCATGGTCCAATGTAAAAATATTCTTGTTTTTAACGCCGTAATATATATATATATATATATATATATCATCAGTCTGGAGAATCAGTCCCAGTGTACGGAACGTTAGAATAGTGTCTGAAACCACAATACCAAGACTGGCTTGTGAGTGAAATTGTGTAGACAGAAGACTTCCGTTGGTAGTTATACCTTTGTAAAGTAAAAATCATAATCCAGTACTTGGTTGTACAGGCCATTTTCAAACTGGTTTCCATGCCAGAATATATGGTCTATCCCAGAAACGTTAACCAAGATCAATTCAGCATAGTTCCAGTCTAAAAACAGGTTCGCCCTGTGGGTGTTGAACAAGAGACAGAGACTTGCTAGCCGCTGTAGCACGTGCATACTCAGAAACGAGCAGGTACTTTCTATATAAACTAGGTGTAACAGCAAAATTGTTCAAATCGTCTAACAGCAAAATTGTCTAATTGTGAGATTAAGCTTCGAACCGTTTTATCTTAGAAAAGCTATCTTCCTGGAATTCTCCGAGGTTTTTATAAAACTAATGGACTTTACTTTGAATAATAAGAATGTATTTAGCTCTAGGTAGAAATGATGATCCCTCTTCCTGTTGTGACATCCTGATCCGGTTCATCTCTCTACTGTTTCCTCTTTTTTAAACTTATTCACGGTTCTCTTGATAGTTCTTGAATGGACTTTGAAAATGAAAGCCAGAGTACGAATGCTTGTATCATTACTAAAGGCCTGGATGATATTTTTCCTTTGACCATTGTTCAATTGAGAATATATAGTGTGGCTGACACAAAATGATTTTAACCTGTCCTCTTTCTATATGTATAAATCAAAAGGCTTCTCAATAATGCTGATATAATGGAATATGCATACACCCGAGTTCACCCTCACTGGAATATGATTGGCTGGTGTCCGTTATAAATACAGACGGACGTGTAGGTACGACAGAGTTTAAGTCTCTGACGACGCCCATTGGACTACGCCATTGTCTATCCTGTTGGTCTACACCTATTACCTGCGACTACGACGAGTACCAGTCGGTTACTGCTACCGTGTACTTCTTGGTTACAGTAGCCAAAACCACTTAGCTACTTCGATCAAATATATCCCTTTACGCGACATATCAGATGCTTACGACCAATGGTGTCAAGAAGGTAAACTTCTTAACTGAAACATGGAAAAAAAGATACTCAATTAGTTTAGTTTTTTTTTTTTTCTTTTAGTTTTTAAACATTTTGTGAAATGGGCAATTATCTCATGCAGATACATGATTTGGACAGTTTTGCTGTTACACTCGGTATATTATGTATTATTTCTATATAATTTTATAGTTAACGTTATTTATAAAATCTTGTAGAAATAGCATTCTCTTTGATACTAACAACATTAAGTTCCTCGACAATAATAAAAAAACAAAAAAAACGGAAGATACCAACTGTATTTTTTACAGTTTATCCGGAAATTACATCCATAGATCAACTACTTATAGCATACGACATTATTAAAATATGAAATTACGATTGGACACAGTGCAATAAACCAATAATATCACTACCTTCTTTTGTTCGAGTGGTTTGGTTTGGTTTATTTTGTTTTACGGCATATCAATCTCAATGGGTCATTTAATGCTGATAACATTTTTAGTGTCAGTTCGTATGAATAGAATCTATATCCTCTGCTTTGGTTTGCTCTGGTTTGGTTTATTTCGTTTTATGGTATATCAACCTCCGTGGGTTATTTAAAGCTGACAACATTTTATGGATAGATTCATATAAATAGAATATGTATTCATTGGTTTAGATTGACTTGGTTTATTTTGTTTTACGGCATATCAACCTTAATGGGTTATTTAATGCCGACAACATTTTTAGGATAGATTCATATAAATAGAATATATATCCTTTAGTTTGTTTTGGTTTGGTTTGGTTTGGTTTGGTTTGGTTTATTTCGTTTTATGGCATATCAACCTCAATGGGTCATTTAATGCTGACAACATTCTTAGGATAGATTCGTATGAATTGAGTATATATTCTTTAGTTTAGATTGGTTTGGTTTATTTTGTCTTACGGCATATCGACTTCAATGGGTTAGTTAATGCTGACAACATTCTTAGGATAGATTAATATAAATAGAATATGTATTCTTTGCTTTAGATTTGTTTGGTTTATTTCCTTTTATGGCATATCAACCTCAGTGGATTATTTAATGCCGACAGAATTTTTTTTATCACTGGTAATATTTTGTTTTGTCAAAAATTTGTGTTTGGTAATATTTTCCTTTCAAAATTATATTGCTGGTAATAATTTTTCTCAAATAAGTATTGCGGGTAATCATTAAGTATTTGCCCATAGCTGGGACCCTAACAGGTGCTACCACTCCGGGTCAAGGTGGACCTGGGAACACCAGTAATTGAGAGGTGGTTCCACGTTCCTCAAAACCTCCTGATCAGAGGCCTTGATGCTGGACGTAGTTTATCGTCTTACCCAGAATGCGAATGTAGTTTAAATGTTTTACCCAGGACGTTGTTCGACTGGCGTTAAATAAAAATGTATTTTTGAAAATATGTTGCTTATTTTCACGAAATATATATTTTAGAGGTTATAAGCGTGTATTTCACATGTAACATTTAATTAGCGTATTTAGTCGGTTGAAAATTCTATGTTCATAAATTGCCAAAACAATTCGTGAAACATTAAAGTAAATTACAAATAAATTTTGGTGTCAACGTTCTATTCTCCTTTTTCTCATAAAAATGAGAATGTCTAATATCTCCGGAATCAAGTGAAATAAATCATTAAATTTCCGATTTTATTAAAAGTGCTCTTAGTGAAAACAACTGCGAACAACATTCAGACAATGCGAAATATTTTTAAAATGTCAAAAGTTAAAATCAAATGTTAAAGTGTCTTTAATTTCTTAGTCGGATTTATGCTGTTTGATGGATAAACACTTCATTCTTGTAAACAAAGCAATCATTTAAATGTTTAACAGTGACAGGTCATCTGAGATCTTCATGCATATTAATTCATGAGAAAAAGTAACCAAACTATATATTTAAGAAAGGTGATTCCATAAAATGCTTTCAAAACCAATGGAATAATTTTATTCTTGTTCAGGGCTATAAGTTCATCGCACCCCCCTCTCTCTCTCTCTCCCTCTCTCTCTCTCTATATATATATATATATATATATACATACATACATATATATGTATATACATACATACATACATACATACATATACATACATACACATATATACATATATATATATATATATATATATATATATATATATATGTATCACTTTAATAATATCACCCAAGCAAGATAATATAGCCATCAAGACATAAGGGATTACTGAGTCTTAAAAATATGAGGAAAAACATTATTAATTTAATTATTTCAAATATTTGGAGTAGTTAGAAACATTTTACTATAATTTACTTAAAATTCTTTTTACTATGGGCGTCCCTGTCCATAAGAAAAAAATATATAAAAAGTAAAATGAAAAATTATAAAAATATAAATAAATAAGAAATATTTAAAAAATAAATTAAATATATTTTATTTATATTTGCACAATAACATAAACTTTAATTGTATCTACATCAAACCAGCTATGGTTCCAAATTTTGAGATAATATGAATTTAATGAGAATGCTTTCAGATATTTATAAAAGTTAATAAATGAAGTTTGTAATAAATTACTTGGAAATTGAGGGATATTCTAGTCTAAAATTTGTGTTGAAAAAAAATTGTGTTGAAATCGATTTTTTTCTTTTTGGCTAAACGCAGTAATTTTAAAAAGTCATTGTTGAGCTCGTCATAATTTAAGTAACCTACCGAGTTTGAACGAAATTGAAGGAAAAAGTTCAATTTATCGGTTTTTGATCGACTTTACCGATTACTGATTTTTCAAAAATTACCGAATTTTTACTCCAAGAACCTATCTCTTACATTGTAGAATGTATGTGTCAAGTTTGGTCAAAAGAGGTTCGATGGATCTCGAATGAAAAGGTATCCCACAGACCGACACTCACAAGGCTTGATTCACAAGGCTTGGGTCAACCGGTGGAATGGATTTCAGGCACTTTCCAAAGGTGCCACATGTCGAGAGTGATTCCTCCAGACCGATAACATCAAGAAGTCATCTTCTTGATAAATCGACCATGGTGAGATTCGAACCCGGTCAGAAAGCAAACGATCTAACACCTAAGCTACGTGCCTATATCTGTAGATATGTCAGTATTTTCTATTCTAATAGTTTTTTTTATAATGTTTTTCTCGCATTTCTCACCTCTGGAAATCACTTCCGGTTTCTGCTACCTATAATCTTTAAAACAATTAAATTGTATTCTATTCTTTCATTACCTTTTCACGAATATCCTCTGTTATATATATATATATATATATATATATATATATATATATATATATATAAGGGAATAAGAAGTCTGATCATTGACAAAAAGGTGATATTGGACGCTGATATAAAACATGGCCAAAATTCTGTTTTTAACTGGGGCAAGTAATGTCTTGTTTAATATGAACGCCTCCAAAAAGAAAGTGATCTCTATTAATTGTCCGAGATAACCATTTCTGCCTCCTGTCAGTACGTCAGAGGCTAACGACTCTGAGAGCGATTCGTAACGCCTTCTCATATTAAAGTTTTTCAAATAAAGTGGAAATATTATATTGAAACAAATGCTAGGTGTGCTGTTAGGGAGATTGTCTCAATATGTAGTACAACGCCTTGTAATTGAAATAGGGTCGACTGAACCCTTGGTGACCATCGGTGATTGTGCTAGCACGAAGTCACAATTCATCGTGACCGAGGTTTTAAGTATGCTAGCCATGTTCAGACTGTTGATCAAGCTAGTTAACGCTCTCTAACCCGGAAATTGTATTTAAGGTCATCTCAGCGTTGTTACACTATAAACCACAGCATTCATCTTCCTTTATGCTCATGATCATGGTTCACCAAAACATTCTATGATTTGTTTCTATAAATTGTTTAAATATTTTACATAAATAGCATTTAATGTTCTCTTTAATCTATATTGTCCGGCATTCAAATTAAAAAAAAAAAATAAATAAAATAATTGAACTTACCTCTTGCTTCAGTTGCTATCAATATATAATATCATTGTGAGACCGGAACTACCTACACAATAGACTCTTCCAGGTCTATATTAAGTATGCGACACAACACTCTAGAGACCAAGCGACAGTTTGATTTAGTCAGATTTTTCACTCCTGCCGCTGCGACTTCTGGTTGTTTTGCTTTGTGTGCGACGAACCTGTTTTTTTCCTGATCCACGAGGTTTTGCTTGACGAACTTTTCGAACAACTTCATACGACACAACAAGTCTTTTTCTGTTAAGTCATTTTTTAAGTTTTATTTTTTTATTCTTCTATTTCTTTCGTTTGTTTTATTTTTTTGGGGGCTTCGGACCGCATATTTTTTTTATTTTAGTCCGGTTTGACACAGTCTTACCGGACGACTGCTTTTTTATTTTTTCTGTTTATTTCTTTCTAGTTGTTTTTTAAAAAAATTAGTACAGTGTAAGAAAAAAAGAGAAAAATAAAGCTTTTTTATTTTCGTTTTTTATTTTATACCCACCTTCTTTTATTAGCGACTTCGGTCGCATTCTTTCTTTTTGGTTTGACTAGTTTGTTTTTCTTTTGCTTTTAATTTATTTTCTTTCGCGGCTTCGGCCGCAAACCTTTTTTTTTTCTGGTTTTAAATCAGACTTTTTCTTTTCTTTTTCTTTTTTGTGAATTTGTTTTTTGAATTTTTGGAAAAAAAAGCAGTTTCTGTTTTTGTCTTTATTTTCGGCTGCTTTTGGGCGCCATTTTTAATTTTTTTCCTGTCTAATCTTTGTTTCATATAGTTTGTCTTTTAATTTTCCCTTTTATTTTTAAAAAGTTTATTGTCCTTGTTTCTTTTTTTTACTGGTACATCCAGGTTTTCCTTATTTGTTTAATTTCTTTTTTTACCTTCCCCATACTCCTTTCCCTAAATCTGAGGATTAATTCAAAGACCCGCAGGTGGTAGTCTCCACTTTCATTTCAACATGGCCGACGGTGCCAGTCGGTCAGATGTCAAAAAGGACCTTTTCGGGTCGGCTGCTAAAGCCGACCCGCCTGATAAATCAGCGAAAAAGCGGGCTGATAATAGCCCAAATGTAGAACGGCCTAGTAGCTCCAAGAAAGGAGATACTAGAAAGAATGACGAGGTCCCAAAGGAGGCACAAAAGAAGACGGCCGAGGAATTGCCCTCATGTTGGAAGTCCCCACCAAGTTGTATTCTGAACATGGCGGATTTCTTGGATAAGGCGAAGGGGTACGCCCATCTTGTTAATAAAGATGGGTTCGTCGATATTGTCCAGGAACTCGATGTGTTCGCAAAACGAATGGTGACCGTTTTTGTGGTCGATAAGAAAACTAAAAAGATTTGTCGCTCCACAAAAGACACCGTGATTAAATCACTTTTTTCCCTGGGGATAAAACCCCAAAGAATAATTAAGGGTACAGGGACATGTGGGACATTCTGCTACCCACCCCAGAAGATTGCCTAGCCATGACAAAAAAGAACTAATTACAAAGGATTTCATTTTAAGAACAGAGTATGAAGGCAGAAGGCGGACCAGGGTGGCCGTGTTCGAGGTTCCTCCTCAAATTTCGGGAGAGCTTCTGGCTGCATTTTTTATGCAGTTCGGCCAAATTTTAGGGGCTCTCTCCGACAATTTGAACGGGGGATGGACTTTTGATATTATGCTCGACCAGAAGGCCTTCAAGTCCGTCCCCAACTGTTTGGAGTATGACGACCGGAAAATGCCGGTCATAGTGACCGGTAGAAGACCAACTTGCTGGAGGTGTGGAGAGACTGGTCACCTTTCTTCCTCCTGCCCAGGAAAGAAGGCCCCTGGAGTTCCGGTCGCTGGCGACCAAAATCCCCGCTTATCCGAGAAGTTAAAATCCGCGGCGCCTGTAATGGGCCTAGCTGCGAGGCGGACCGGTGAGGAAAATCCCCCGGTTGGGCCCAGACCCACATTACCCCCGAAACCAACGCCTGCCACAAGTGTGGTTAAGGAGAAGGATGAGGGGGAATGGCGCCTCGTAGTTAGGGGCAAGGGGAAGACCCAAACAGCGGTTCCTCAGTCCCAACATGACCCCGGGGATAATGTCACCTACAGCCCCATTCCCTCTACCAGCTCTGAGGGCGACGCTTCGGCGTCTTATGCCAAAACAGCTACAGCATCTCAGAAACTAAACGAGCCCAGCTGGTAAAAAAATCCTAGATTTAAAAAAATTAAGGGATAAATTGGAGGCTAAGCGGGGAAAAAACCAAAAATCGCTGGGGGCACTGGACCCCCTATCCTCTGCCCCGTCTTCCCCGCTTTCATCTAAATCAAAATTCACCAAGCCACCTCCGCCCAAATCTCTGTCTAACTCTCCTGTCAAAACACAGCATTCACCTAAACCTTCCCCAGTGAGGACACCTACTGGTTTGACTCCATCAACTACACCTAACATCACACCTATGGCAACACCGATTCAGTCACCTCATAAAAAAAGGGGCAGAAGTCCAGAGTCACAAACTGTGACTGACAAAAAGAAAAAAAAATCCAAACCACCTTATCTCCCAGGGGAAGACGTTTGCCGCGTATCCCGGGACCAGGCAGAAAGGGTGTTCGGGCAGACGCGAAACCCGAAGGATCTGAAAGTTCTGTGGAACTTTAAGCAAATAAATGGCGTGGACATCGAAAATCCGGATAATTTTCCCTCTGCTCAGAGAATTTTAACTGTAATCAGAACTGGCCCGGGTACGCGGGAGATTTGGGGCATGATAGAGGAGGCCCAGTCGTCGCTCAAAATGGTGCCCCCAGCTGCCTATCTTCTAGATCATGAATCTGATGATGCGAATCAAAAACTTAAAGGGAGGGTCCCTGTTTTCGTTCACCCATCCCCTTATAGGGCTCTGAAATTAACTTACCCTTCGGACATCGGCGGCTTGTCTCAGGATGATTCCGTCGAAAGTGAGATGGCTTCTGGATCTATGGGACGAGCTGTCGGTGTCCTCACCCCAGCCATGTTCTATCCTGAAGGACAACCCTAATCGGCTTCACAATGGCTCTCTGGTTAGCCAATAAATGCCCGGGGCCTGAGGTCCAAGTCTCGCAGGGCGAGGCTCTCTCGTGACCTTCAGCGCCTCGGGGTGAATGTATGTTGTATACAAGAGACCCGGTTTTCTTCTCATGATCGTGAGGACATACTGTCTAAGGGGTTCGCCTTTTATTCAGCCTGTTTTGATGGTCGTTCGAGGGGTGTCTCTTGGCTAGTGAGCAAGTCTTTGAAGGCTGCTTGTACCCTTGTCTTCGCGGATCCGGCGGGCAGACTTTGCGTGCTGGATGTTACCATAAAGGATAAGGTTCTACGTCTCATTGGCGTTTATGCGCCCAATACCCATTCCGAGCGGCCTGCTTTGTTTCGGCTGATCGCGCCGTTCTTGACGACGTCTCGTCGGGTAGTTTTAGCGGGGGATTGGAATGCCGTCCTTGGCCCCGATATAGATCGTATAGGGAATAAACAAGGTACTAACAACCCGGATGTGAAACCATTTCGGGACTTTATCGATCGGTTTGATCTGGTCGATAAGTTCCGGATTGAACACTCTCGGGAGGTAGCATGGACTTGGACAAGTAGTGGCAACTCGGCTCCTGGGACGCTTGCGAGCTACCTGGACCGAGTCTTAGTTAGGAGAGTCGATGTAGGGCTCTTAGGGTGTCCAAGTTTCCATTACATAGTTTATACGGATCATAGGCTTGTCCAGGTCCGTGTAAACTTAGATAAGCCTAAGGTTAAGTTGGCTGGTTACTGGAAATTGAACTGTTCACTTTTTGGTGATCATGGTTTCCGGGACCAGCTGTTACTAACCATCCAAAGGGAATTGACGGGAGCGGTTGTGGGAAACGCCTGGTGGGGAAATCTAAAATCTAAAACTCGAACATTTGCTGCCGATTTTAGTCGTCGACTCAATCTAGATAGATTAGCGGCGCAGACTGCTTTAGAAGATAAAGTCGATCGGGCTGTTAAATCCCGTGTTAGTGGGGACATAGCTTTAGCTAAGGCAGAGTTGTCCTCCTTGCTTATCAAGAAGGATCAAGCTCTGGTAGTTAGGGCTAGGTTAAAAAGAATGTCTTCTGAGGCAACGAATATGGCCGCTGAACTGCGTGCAGAGGAAAATCGAAACGCGTCTAGGCGATATATAGCGTCCGTCACGTTGCCGGATAAGCGGACCGTGACTACAAACGCGGGCATATGTGAGGTCTTTCGGGACTACTTTCAGGATCTTTTCACCAGGGAGCCCGGTCTGAGCTCTGCTCAGTTCGACGCCTATTTAGCTGACTTTCCCTGCCTCTCGGCAGCTGAAGCGGCTAGGTGCGAGGGTCCCATAACAGAGTCGGAGATCTGGGAAGCGCTGAAGCAGGTTGGCCTGGATAAGTCTCCGGGACTAGATGGTCTTCTCTACGAAGTTTACTTGAGGTTGTCGCTCGTTATTGTTCCTTTGCATAAGGACAAGAACGGTGGGGATTGGTTAGGGAACTTTCGCCCTTTAACGATGTTAAATACGGACTTAAAGATTTTGGCGAAGATCTTAGCCAACCGTTTGCAGCTTGTCCTGTCTAGACTGATTGGCCCTGAACAGACTTGTGCTGTGAAGGGTAGGACTATTCAGGATAACATTCACATGGTACGCTTGATCTTAGAACAAGTCGACAGTAAAGCCGCGCTGATCAATTTAGATCAGTCCAAGGCCTTCGATAGGGTTGACCATCGATTTCTGGAGGCTGTCATTTCGGCGGCCGGTTTCGGAGCCGACTTTCGCTACTGGATCCGACTTTTGTATGCGACCCCCTGTGCGCTGGTGGAAGTGAATGGGGTAATATCGAAGCCTTTCGTATTGTCTCGCTCCATTCGTCAAGGTTGTCCGCTCTCGCCTCTGCTTTACGTTCTTGCGTTGGAACCTTTCCTTCGCAAGTTAAAGGCGAATCCGGTCATGCGCGGAATTTCCCTGCCTGGTGGGGCTTCCACCTCAGCCAGGTATTCTGCCTATGCTGACGACGTTTCGGTTCTCGTGTCGAGCAGAGCCGAGATTGACGTAGTCAGCAAAGAGATCAGTGGGTATGAGATGGTGACAGGGGCCAAGATCAACCGCGATAAGTCTGTGGGCTTGCGGTTGGGTGCGTGAAAGGGAGTTTCTCTTCCCGGACCTTTCCTCTGGACGGATGGGCCGATCAAGATACTCGGCGTCTGGTTCGGTCCTGATCTCCAGTTGGAAATGAATTGGTCGGAGGTGCAAGGGAAGGCCGAGATAGCGGTTAATCTGTGGTCTCGGAGGAGACTTTCCCTGAAGGGAAGGGCGGAGGTATGTGTTTCACACATATATCCGATCCTCCTTTACCGACTCTCTGTGCTTCCACTCCCGTATGCCAGACTAATGTCATTAGTCCGGACCTTGTTCTCTTTCTTGTGGAGAGACAAGGCCCCTATGGTAACTCGCGAGATCTGTTGCCTTCATCCCTCTGAGGGCGGTCTGGGTATGCCTAGCATTGTGATTCGTCAATATATGCTTCGCATTACCTTTCTAGACCGAATGTATCGCGGATTGGATGAGGTGGGCACCTTTTGGAAAGAAGATGTCCAAAAACATTTCCCATCCCTGAGAAGTGTGCACTCGTGCGAGGAGGTGGCCGGCCGTAGACCTCGTGCCGAGTGATCCTTCTACCGCGAATGACGTAGTGCTTTGAAGCTCCTCTTACAGACGACGGATGGCCTCTCCGACGCCCAGGCGCTGTCTTGTAAGGCATTGTATCAATTGTTAGTTAGGGGGTCCGTTCAAGATGATCTGATCGACGAGCTCGGTCTTACGAAGCAGGAGGCTCGCTCGATATGGCCTTGGGTGCTTGGGTTGAAATGTCTCAATAATGATGAGGCATCACTCACCTGGCTGATGATTCGTGGGGCCCTTTGGGTCGGCAAGAGACTTTGTTCAGCAGGCTTGGAGAAATATCCAAACTGTCGTCGCTGTACTGGGGAAGTCGAGACCATTGGTCACGCCTTTTTTCAGTGCAAGACGGTAGTGCCGTTGTGCAAGTTTGTTGAAGGCCTCATGGTTCGCATGCTGCAGGGAAAGTTTTTTGTCCTGGAAGCCAGTTCTGTTTGTAGCAATGTGGTGCCGCAATTGACGAAGGCTGAACACTGTGTTCTGTTGCTTACTAGGGATTATGAGAGTCGAGATTTGGACGACGCGTCAGAAGGGATTCCATGAGGGCGAGGAGTTCATCTCTTTCCGTCCTAATCTTGACTTTAAGCTGATGCTTAAAGAACAAGATCAGTTGGGAAGGCGGCGGCTCCCTTCATCGGAATTTGGCAAAAGGTGGGTGAATCTTGCGCGAATGTGTAGAGTGAAAGGGGCTGACCTAGAGTGGCATTTGGATGTCGGTTAGGTACAGAATTTTGTCCTAACAGGGTTGAACATAGGCAACCCATCCAGATTTTAGGTTAGACTAGGTTTTGTATTTTGAATTTTTAGTTTTCCCTTTTTTCTAGTAAACTTAGCTAGGGTATGCATGCGCATTGGTCCCTTTTATTTCTGTCCCTATTTTTTCTTTTGTTTAATTCCCCATCCCCTCCCTCGTTAGGTGGTCAGTGATATCAGTTCTCTGGTGGATGCGGGACGCCTTTCGTTTTCGTGTGTGTGGTTTTCGTATTTGTTGTTGTGTATGAATGTGCGTGTGTCTGTGTGATTGCTTGGAGAAATGAATGTTTTACTTATTTTCTTCGTCCCGCATTGATTTCGTCTAGTTAACTGATGTTTCTGCCACATTTATGGTTTGTGGGGGTGTTTATTATTAACACAGTTTTGTTTAGTTTTATTGTAAATATTTCAGTCATATTGTAAATACTCATTTGGGGATCATTTTAAAAGTTGTTGATTTTTTGCCCTCCCCCACGAACAAAATTGTATATAAGGGGTCTAGTTAGGACATCATAGAGAATTTGAGGTATTATGGTGGATGTAGTAAGAAAGGTAGGAGTGAATGTGTTGTTTTGGTGATTGGAATATTGTTGGCGTGTTTGGGTCAGTGTCTGCGACTAGCTAAGTTTAGAATTAAGACAGGTGAAGACCGTCCTTCCCCATCCCCCTTTTAGGCCTCGTGCCACATTTTGTATATATTTATACAAATAAATATTGAGAGAGAGACCGAGAGATAGACTCTCGGCGACTGTCGAACTCTCTGCATTAGCAGAGGGGAACCCGGACGAGGCTTTGCCGAAGGTCAAGGTTTCGTCCGGGGAGGTTGTCAGGGCCTGAACCCGTCTAGGCGGGTTCAGAAAGGCCATATTTTTGGCCGAGCCTACGGGCTCGGGGATACCCACATTAAAACGGCCTTGTGCCAGATTCGATCCTCGTGGGTGGTTTGATAAATACCGAGAGACAGAGAGAGCCGCGTACGAGTACCAGTATTGGACACTAACATGTAGTAAGCTCCGCTTACACTATCTCTATAATCTTTCTTACATATAATCCGTGTTTTCCTTCTGCGGTCCCGACTTTGGCCCCACATCAACTATAATAAATTTTAGTGCAAGATGTATACTGAAACGTAGAAATGGTTACTGAATGAGGAATAATTAAAACAGTGGTTGGAAATGAAATGATAATCTTTATAGCATCAAAAGTATATAATAATCATCAGAGAAGTGAAGTTAGTAAACCACTGCTAGTAGTAGTCTATATAGACAGTATATTACCCCGACTTAAAATAGTGTCCAACGTATTTATGAGGACTGTGACATAACTATCGGTGTTGTTATGGAAGGTATATAACAGTGTACCCGAAAGTCTATACTAATATTTTCTTAATCTCGCAATTTTTGCGTATGGAAATCTCTCCCGGTCTCTGGATTTCCCATTTATCCCTTTGTTTCCAGAGAACCCCTTTCGTATTAGTGGAAACAACATTTAAATAATGAAAATCAGTGTCAATTGTCAACTATTCTGTAGTTAATTGCAGGTTTTTTATTGTCCTATCTCTTTCTTTGTATCTTATTGGTTTGGCTTATAAGGAAAAAGCTTATAACTACATACCTTTTTTTTTTTAGTCTACCAGTATCACAGTGTTATCAGCATATCGTATTGTACTAGTGATAAATTAAGAAAAGCCTGTTAATGATATACAAAGCGATAAGCAAAACCTATTTCTCTGATTGCAGTAGCAATTTATCTATCAATCTCTGTTTTCCTCCAGAGATCATATACCAGCGACTATTTCTTTCTTGAGCAGGCTTCTGCAATAGGTATTAGACTGAATTGAGTATTAGCAAACTGCTCAAGTAGACGGGCATCATCCGGTTAGCATGTTTGCGCCATTTGTTACTTTAGCAGTAAAACGATGAGACCTACTTGCCAATCGAGTAGCACACTTAAATGCACGCGATCAAGGTACCAAATAGTAGAGGTCATTAGAACAGCTGATATGAAAATATTTATAGAAAATACAGAAGGAAACCATATCATGGCGGTGGGAAAGTGATTGATGTCGAGATTTCATGTCAGGAACGATAACATTATAGACCATTCTTTGCAATTTATCGAGAATATTGAGATATATAGCTTGAACACTAACCAAATATGGCAGCAATATTGAATGCACGGAAGTATAGTAATTATAAATGGTCAACATGGATTTTGGCGAGAACAAATTGTCTGGCATAACACATAAGCAGCAGACCTATTAATAGATTGGTTTGATTTGGTTTGTTTTACGGCATATCAATCTCAATGGGTTATTTAATGCCGAAATTTTTTTTTACAAAATATTTCTGGTATTAAAACCTATTTTTACACTTTCATAATGTTTTTACCTAAGTTTCCGGGTGGACTATTCGCTCATACCTGGGTCCCTAACAGGTGCTACCACTCCGGTCACAGTGGAACTGTTAATACCAGCAATTAATAGGTGGTTCCACGCTCTTCCAAACATCCTGATCAGAGGCCTTGCTGCTGGACGTAGTATATCGTCTTACCCAGGCCGCGGATGTAGTTTATCGTCATACCCAGGACAGATTTAGTGAATCATCAATTCCTAATGATAACAACGTGCAAAAATCGTAACAGTCTCACTCAAGTATGTATTTCACATCGTCAGTTTTATGTTACTTCTAGATTTGGTTGTCCAAACCTCATTAAAACCGAAAGGAAGTGAGAAAAGTTATATGTGCTCAGAAGCTCTGTCAATCTAATATGCCATATGTATTGTTTTGAGCATGTTTTTCTGTCTCAGTTACATGTCTAAGCTTGATTTACTCTCAACTAACAAAGCATAATTTTATTTTAAGTTGAATAAGATATACGTTAAAGAAAATATGCTTTATTTCATTTTTATATATAATGTTATTTCCACTTGGGTATAAATTAATACTGCTTGTATATATAATTACATTTCTTTTAATCATTTAGCCACAAACAAAGCATCAATGCCACTAGGATGCAAGTGGTTACTGAATGTTATGTAATGTGAGTGTTGTGGAGTTATTTCGCAGTGGAGGTTTGTATTTGTACTAAATCGGCCTTAAATAGGTTCGACGTACAAAACGTTAGGAACTTGATATAATAGGTATTACGCAGAGTAATCTTGTTGTGGTCGCTGACTACTTTCGTATTCGACTAACTGTCGACTACTGTCGTCCGACATCGACTAGTATTTAGTCACCTCCCCACGAGGGTATTATGTGGCACAAGACCGGTTTAACGTGAGAACTCCGAGCCTGTGGGCACGGCCAAAAATATACCCTTTGTACCCGTATAAACGGGTTCAGGGTCGGTTTACCTCCCCGAACGAGACTCCGCCCTTCGGCGTAGCTTCGTTCAGGTTCCTCTACGTCCGAAGGCAGAGAGTTCAAACGTTCAGCCGGTCGTCCGACATCGAGTTGTATTTAGTCACCCCCCCCACACGGGGGTATCATGTGGCACAAGGCCGGTTTAACGTGGGATCTCCGAGCCCGTGGGCTCGGCCAAAAATATATCCTTTGTACCCGTATAAACCGTAGCCTCGTTCGGGTTCCTCGCCGCCCGAACCGTTCAGCCGGTCGTCTCACATCGACTGACCCACGTTTCTCTTACTACTCCTATTTATATTAGGTGGGAGAGTCTATTAACTATAGAATAGGTGTGTTTCACCATAACAATGAGAAATATAACTATTAAAGAGATAGGACAATAAAAGAAAAAACAATGATACATAAGTTAACGACTGACATTGAAATTTAAATTTTGGAACATCAAAATTGATAAGGAAGCAAGAAGCCGGGAGAGAGGTCCATGAGCGGAAAGTGCAATGGAAGAAACTGTTAGCCTAGAAATTACCGTTACATCTAGCCATTTCAACTCAAAATATGATGAGATATTTTGCCAGTTTGGTACTGAGTTTACATTCATAAATATTAGGTGCCATAGCAGAAAGTTAATCGGCACAATTACAATGAAACTATTTATAGAAAGGCACAGTGGTGCTAGGTTACGGCGGTGGGAAACAAACACATGCCGATATGCCAGGTTATGATCAATAAAATAGAAGATTTTTTTTTATTAAGAATCACTAAATATATAACAGAATCACCAGCCCAGATGAGGCAGCAATATCTAAAGCAATGTTGAGTGTTAAACTTATAAATATGTAATGTCTAAGGACATTCCCGTTTGTTTTTCGAATTTATTCTAGTATGCGTTGCTGATTAAAGACATTCTGACTTCAGAGTATTTTACCAGATATACATATATTTGTCTGTATAAACATCAAATCATTATACATTTATAGTATACACTGTTTGGACAAATTAAATGGAACCGTTGCAAAATCCTCTTCTATATTTCAAAGACCTATTATATTAAGGACTTTAACTAAAACTTCGTAATTGCAGGTCATATCTATTGTAAATACGTTTATTTATCTAATCTTTGTCTTATTTATTTTTAAAATTTAGTAAAATTTAAGCTAAATGCTTAACTCTCCGAGTTCGAAAAAGAGCAAATTGTTGGCGCTTGCATGGCAGGAGCCTCGATTACTAAGGTTGCTGAACTGTTTGGCTTTTCAAGAGCTACCATATCAAGAACACTGATGCAATTCGAGAAACAGGGCAAGACCTCTAGAAACCATAGCAATTCGGGCCAGACTTGCAAACTTACTGAAAGGGACTGACGTGCATTGAAACGCAATGTGACAAAAATCATCGGACAAAAGCGGTCAAAGTGACTGCTGAGTTGAATAACCATCTGAATAGTTCAGTTTCTACTAAAACTGTTCCCCGTGAGCTCCATAAGGCTGCATATCATGGAAGAGCCGCTGTGAGGAAACCTCTTCCCTCCATTCGCAACATTCAAAAGAGGTTGAAGTGGTGCAGAGATCACAATGCCTGGTCTGCAGACCAATGGAAGGAAGTCATATTCTCAAACAAGTCCAGTTTTTCTCTTTTCCCAACTTCAGGGCGAGTTTATGTGTGGAGGCAGCCCAAAGAAGCTTACAACTTCGACTCCCTTCTTCCAACAGTGACGCATGGAAGTGGATCAGTGATAATTTGGGCCGCCATATCATGGAAATGTCTCAGTCCAATAGTTGCCCTGCATGGCAGAATCAACAGCAAAGATTACCTGAACATTTTCGGAGATCATGTTCATCCAATGGCCAAGACTTTCCCTGATGGTGACTGCATCTTCAAAGACGATAATTCTCCAATACATACCGCTCGAGTGGTTAAGAATTGGTATGAAGAGCATGAAAGTTAGCTAGAACACATGGTGTGGCCTCCCCAGTCTCAATATATCAATATTATTGAACATTTGTGGTGCATTTTGGAGCAACAAGTTAAGAGCCGCTATCCTCCACCGTCGTGTCGTAAAGAGCTGGAGAAAGTTTTAATGGAAGAATGACTGAAAATTCCCCTGGATCAAGTCAGGAAGCTGTATGATTCTATTCCTAGACGTATTAAAGCTGTCTGTGAGGCTAAAGGAGGACCAATTCCATATTAAATAAATTTTCTTTGAATTTAACAAGTGTTCCAATTATTTTGTCTAACTCCTGCATATTGAACGATAGAGCCATTTGCATGTGAGGCTTTTATTTGTTAATACTTCTATCTTTTGTTTCCAAATTTCTTCTAATGTGCGAAACACCCACTCTTCTTAAGATCTTATCATAAACAATACTGATTTTCTTGTGCAGCATTGATGTGGCACAAGGCTGAAAGTGAGGAGCGACCAATGAGTATCGAACTCAGTATTCAGTGGTAATTGACTTAGCGAGAGAAGCGTGCTAACCATTACACTACGTCGGAATGCTCAATGATTTCTTAGGTGTTGCTTAGATGTGGCACAAGGCCTAAAGTTTAGAGAACCCAATGAGTATCGAACTCAATATTCACTGGTAATTGACTTAGCGAGACTAGCGAGTTAACCATTACACTACGTCGGAATTCTAAATGATTTCTTAAGCGTTGGAGCAGCCAGTGAAGTTCAAATTCCTTAGTCAGTCATAATTGATCAAGCGAAACAAAGTTGCTAAATATTACACGACATCGAACTATATACACACACATTTCTCTTTGTATAAACACAAATATTTCTAGGTGTTTGCCTGAAATGTTTTTCTCTATTAAACATATTATAACTAAAATTGGCATAAATATTTCACTCCTTCTGTTCGAAAAAAATGTTTTTGTCATCATAATTTTTTTCCGCTCCATCAGTTTAACACCTGCTCCTTGCGATATAAAAATCAGACGAAATATTTTATACAAGAGGGCACTGCTAATTCCGCCCGAATTAGACATGCTTCACTGCTTTCTGATTATGTCTACGTTGTATTTTTGTTGATATTTTAATTTGTTATCGTCGTCTATATTTGGCTCAGCCATCAATAGTTGCAAGGCCATGTTTTCCAAAACACTGAGTTGCACCAATATCGCGGGGACGGAATGCCATGCGCAAAAAATATCGACATCACAAACAGCTTTATTGATTTCAAATAACAATCCTCTGCCTACGAGGCAAACTGTTTATAAATGTGTCTGCCAGAATGGTTGAAAATATTTCTTATATAACTAAAAATTAGATTAAAATATATCAGATGATCAAATGCCTAGAGAAATGTTCTTATAAAGAAGTGAAATAAAATAGCAAGTCAAAACAAAAATATATATGCATTCTTGCTTTAGTTAGGTTTACACATGTTTCTCTCTCTCTCTCTCTCTCACAAATATATATATATATATATATATATATATATATATATATATATATATATATATATATGACTGTATATTTGGGAAGCAATCCCTGTTTTATACAAGCTTCATTTAAAACAACTGACAAAGTACTGCAGTAAAGTTTGTTTATTTAAATTTTTATTCGTATCAGGTTTCTTTTTTGGGATATAAATTATGTAGAAATAGTTCGAATGTTTTGCAAGTCCGGGCGTTTCAGCTATACTTTTCCCCATTATCAATTATACTTTTATTTTTACTTTTAACTGAATGTGTGTATTGTTTTTTATATGTATCTAGAGTTATGGGAACGTTTATATATATATATATATATATATATATATATATATATATATATATATATCCAGTTTAAATGAGAAAAAAATGGAGTATAATTGTACTGCCCGTAACATCTTATTTAAAAGAGACTTCAATACAGAATAGAGCTAGATATTATTTTAGCAAGTTTTTGTTTTAATATCCTAAAATAATATATATATATATATATGGGAAAGAACAGCAAGATTTAGAATCCGGTGTCTCGGCAGTTATTTTTATTTAAAAAAAATACATTCCTAGATACAAAACAGTAGAGCAAAATATTATAATTAATTTCTTTTTAAAAATATGGTTCCATCGGAAAAGAGCAAATGTCCATGTTTCTAAATTGAAACTAAAAAACATTGTTTCGTTCCATTGTCAAGCAATGATAAGAAACGCCTGACAATAGAACGTAACTATGGATTTCAAGTTACATTTTAATAATGAAGTTTATAGATTTAGTTTAAGTTTTAATTTTCTGTGTCGTGAAGGAATCATATTTTTTAAAAAGACAATAATTTTACTAATGATATCTATCTATCTATCTATCTGTCTATCTATATATTATATATATATATATATATATATATATATATATATATATATATATATATATTATATATTAATTGGTATCACCACATGCAAATTCACTACGACACAATAGGTTACAGTGTATGTAAGAATTAGGAAAGGCAACATTAATAATGAATGGGGAGAGGAAATATTAATCCGGAGGGCAGTAGATAGCGATTGACATTGCATTTAAATTTTTGCAGAATAAAGTTTGCTGGCAACAATGGAACCGAAAGGACGTTCCACAAACAATAAAAAAGAAACTGTTAGCATAGAATTTACGGTTATATCTAGCCAGCTCACCTGTAAATTGATGAGGTCTTGACGTCATTTTCGTACTGCACTTAAATATGTCTAGGCACAGTAGCGAATAGGTAATCCAAAAAATTAACATGAAAGTATTTGTAGATAAGACATAGAGAGGCAACCTTATGGCGGTGGGAGAGTTGACTGAAGCCGATCTCTTATGTCAAAGATTTCAGCATTTTGAACTGCATTGAATCACTATAAGTTCTTGCTTTTTCGTAACACGTGCAGCCTTACGCATACATGTGAAACAGCTGCTCATCTACGAGTGATGCTGACAGATGCCATTCTCATTTAGAAGACCCTCTAAAACGATATTTGATGTTTGGACATTTGCTCTGATTTTGAGGAATTTAGTCACCCGAGTATTTTTAGGTAACCGATGAAGATTAGTAAAGACAAATACACGGAAATATATATGCAAACTTTCAACAACAGCAACAAATAACAGTGATAGTAAATGTAGCTAGAAGGGGAAATAAACATTTCTGAAGATACTGACATTCCATACTACTACAAACAAATGTCACGGGAGGACCCACCCCCCACCAATAATGGAAAGAGTGATAACACCTATTGGAGTTGAGCAACCAAATTTCATGAAGAAAATGTTTCACGAGAAAGACTTCTTAAATTTCAACCAAAAGTAGCACTGGTTGGCTGGTATATGAGCGCTGAATGTTTCCTTATAGGGGAACAGACAATATTACCATATCAGCAATGAATATAAAGATACTTATTATATACTTATGATGTTTTTTCATAAAATCCATACTTAAAGAATCTAAACTCTGTCTGCATAAAGACACAACCGGTGTAAATCATATACTTTCAATCAAACACAAAACAACCGACAATTAGGAAGCAAACACTAGCCTACACAATGACAACTAGACGCTCAAACGCACACACATTTTCAACCATATAGAACAAATACATCAGTGATAAACACACAAAAATTATACACACGAACGTTGCTTGACGGGCCAAATATACGTGAGGTCTGCTTAACCAATCAAAAACAAACTAAAAAAAAAAAAAAAAAAATACCAGAATTTTCTTTTGTCCTTCATTTTTCATTTTTTATGACGCTGAAAGAAAATGCGAAACATTATATTTATAAATATTTCCTATTTGTTCCTTATCCTATCATACTTAGGTTTCTCTATAAATTATAGTATTATAGAATATAATCTGATATAATGAATATAAGTATATTTATATAAATATATAATATACTGATATGTATAGTATATAATATACTGATATATCATAAAATATAATTGATAAGATACCGATTAAGTTTAGCTTCAATATGCATATGGCCACAATAATGAAGCATAAGACATTTGACACACTATAAAATATCAGAGAAAAACATGTCCTGATATTATTTGATAAACTTAGCATATCCGTTATAATAACCTCTTTCAGCTAAATTCAGATAATGTAAATTGTTTTGCGCCAGCATTCTTCATTCGGAGTGAATAGATGCCTTGAAAATCAGGATTGTTTCAACTGGCCTCCCGTCACTCATTCTGGTCGGAAATATGCAATAATTTTAATCACAAGGGCTTTTGATTCCGACATTCTGTTTTGAAACGATAATAATTGAATCTTGACTTGATTCCCCGATACTGTAGCTCTGAGCCAGTTATAATTCAATTTTCTAAACACATTTCTCAACAATTCAACAGATTCACTTATATAAATTCCTATCTGCAAGAATAAATCATTATGAATATAACAAATAAAATTGTCCATTTGTATTGAAATTATTTCTTTTTCTTTAAGTTTCCGATAAAGAAAATACATACTTGTTATTGTTAGTAAATTAATATTTATTTAATTTCACCCCAAGCAAGTTAATAAATCCACCAAAACGGATAACTGGGTGGGAAAGAATATTAGAAAAAGAAAAATACTAGTAAGGAGAGAGAAAACAATAAAAAAAACAGGAATTTAGAAAATAGTAGATAACGATTGACATATCATTTACATTTAGGAATATCAAAATGAAAGTAACCGAAAGAAAGTTCTACAAGCAAGAAAATTGCGAAAGATGCAACTGTTAACATAGAACTTATGTTTGCATATAGCCATTTCATTTGTAAAATGATGAGATATGGCTGTCAATCTAAAAGTCGGATTGAACTCATAAAGTCTACAAAAGCTAATCAGAACATGAAAATGTTTATAGAGAAACACAAGGAAGCTATGTTACGGCGGTGCAAAATAACTGAAGCCGAGATGCCAGGCCAGTACCAATAAAATTAAAGATTCTTTGAATTTTATCAAGCATCTCTAAATATATAGAAGAATAATCAAATAAAATGAGACTGTAATATTGAATGCGTGGACGAATGGAAGATTTATAAATGGGTAAAAGATTCTGTGGAGAAAAAACATATCTGGATCGAAGTTTTGAAACACGTTTTCAGGCTGTGCCTGTTGCTAGGAAATGAATTAAGATAAACAACTTTCCCTTATCTTTAACTTAATTTTTCTGGGTATTCAATTTTATTTCAATTAGTTTATAATAACACATCTGACGCTGCTAATTGATTAATAGATTGATTTGCTTTTTACAGGATATCAACCATGTTGGAGGTTATTTAAAGCAATATTTTTTTTAGATTATATTTTTTTTAGATTATATTTTTTTTAGATAATAATGATTTTACTGATAAACATTCTACTAACTAAACCATAACACAGAAGGAAAATTGGTGGATTCATGCCTTTCGAAAGGGTATCTAGGCATATGTGAATATAAGGAAGGCGACTAGGATTAGAACTAGTCTCTCCCATTTTCAATTCCATACCGTTATCTATTTTACATCATCTACACATTCAAGCTTACAGCACTTGATATTCACAAACGGTCACCCGTCTAGGTAGTGACCAGGCTCAATGTTGCTTAACCTCGGTCATCGTGCGAGAATTGGTGGTTCAATGTGATATAGTGATGATAGCACTGCCGTTTTAAAACACATAAAAAACGGTTTTCTAAAGTTTAATTTTCATGCAGATTAAAACTCAATTCTGGAATTTTCTTTCTCCTCATTAGTCAATGTTAAATGTACTTACAAAATCTACAGTATCTACATGCTATAAATCTTCTACATCTGTGTGTGTATCTATCTATCTATCTATCTATCTATATATATATATATATATATATATATATATATATATATATATATATATATATATATATATACATATATATATATATTCATATATCTTCTACATATATATATATATTCATATATCTTCTACATATATATATATATATTCATATATCTTCTACATATATATATATATATTCATATATCTTCTACATATATATATATATATATTCATATATCTTCTACATATATATATATATATATATATATCTTCTCTATCTCTCTCTCTCTCTCTCTATATATATATATATATATATATATATATATGCAGATTTCTGTGCCTTGAATATACGACATATAGATATAACGTTATTTCTTTAAAAGAAGAAAAATGAAAAAAGCACGTGCAGAATACATTTCCATAGATGATCTAAGAATTTCAAAGTGATCACGGCATACTTTCCTGGTACTAGAGAAAGGTCACGCTGAGTTGGGATAGGTTGGGAATTAATTTCCTTGTCGTGATATATACCGTACCGAGCATTCTTTGATCCTTCAGAAACATAATAATAAACGCCAGCCGAGACCAAATATTCGATACTCGCTCTCCCTATGTGCATGCGGTTCGATATGATGCATATTTACGAAAATTAACGTAGAAATATGGAGAAAAAAACGGAAGATTATGTTCCGTCAATCATCATTGAATAGAGTCATGGGCTCAAATATCGACATCACTTGCAAAGGGTTATGAGATAAGTTTGTTTGTTTAGAGACATATCAACATCCTAATGGGTCATTTAATTCCGAAATTTAATTTTCTTGCGAGCATTATTAATTTCTTTTACAAAAAATCTATAACTGGTAATTATTTTACTATGAAAATATGTAGTTGGTATTTTTTCTATAAAAATGTATGTTTATACTTACATCGTGTTTTGACCCTAATTTTGAGTATTAACTCTTTGCCATAGTTGCGTGTCTAAGAAGCGCATCCACCTCGGGTCAGGGTGGACCTGGGAACGACAGTAATTAAGAGGTGCTCCCACGCTTCTCGAAACCACCTGATCAGGGGTCTTGCTGTCGGATATAGTTTATCGTCAGTCTCAGAAAGATGTGATAACTCAATTGAGCATTATTATGATTACAGGCACATACACATGGTCATGTCTACATGTGGATATAACGCAATACAATAGAATCTATAATGATTGAATGGGAATAAAAATAGAATAGATATTCAAGTTTTGAGTAAATTTAACTGCTTTGTTTAAGGATATATAAACAAATTATAGGTTATCTAATGCCGAAATTTAATTTTCTTGAGAGCTTTGAAGTAATAAAAATACGATACATGTTATTTTGTTTTCACAATTGTATACATGGTCGATGATACTCAGATTTGATGCATATACATGTTTGTGTAGACATAATTACTAGAGGCGTCGATATGTATGTTTTATGTTGTTTTGTTGAAGATATATTGTGGATTTTGTAGGATATTGTAAGCATTAATGTCATAGAAGAGTCCTTTTATGTTGGTTGTTTGCTTTATTTTGTTTAGCGACATATCAACCTCTATGGGTTATTTACTGCCGAGATCTAAATATTTTAACACAATTTTATAGTTTCAACTATTTAAATTTTGAACGTAAATCTATGCCTTCAGATACAGATAAAATGTATTGTTGGTATTTTTACTATAAAAAGTGCAGTTGTCAATTTTACTATAAAAATGTATTGCCGGTAATTTTATTATAAAAATGTATTTTTTAATTTCATAGCATTTTGTTCTACTTTGAAGGTTCACTATTTGCCCATAGCTTGGAGCCAGCAGGTGATACATGTCTGGTTGTAGCGGAGCTGGTAACAACAGCAATTAAGAGTTTCTAAAATCTACAATCTACAGATAAGAGGCCTTGCTACTGGATGTAGTTTATCGTCATACCGAGGATCAACAAATTTTGATTATCGGTAATCGTTGTTAAATAATGCAAGGAGTGGCTTTTTAATTATAACACCTCCAAAACGGAATTGTTCTCTTGTAATTTTTTGAGTGAACCCTTTTTAATTTTTCTCAGCATCGCTGTTACTGATCTCCAGAAAAGCGACTCATTATGCCTTCTCGGACTAACTTTTTTTTCCCGCTGATATCATGTGGAGTCATTATATTGAATCGATTGCTAAGTCTGCAGCTAGGAGAGTTGGTTCACTGTATCGTACTAGAAAAAATTTTCTCGCCAGAATCTGTCTTACGCATTTATAAGTCTACCATTCGTCCTTGCTTAGAATATTGCTGCCTCTCGTTCTATATATTTAGAGAGTTTTGATAAATTCCTAACAAGGATCTGCTATATAATTGGTTCTGGCAAATTTTCGGTCTCTTTCTCACCGCCGTAAAGTAACATCCCAGTGCCTTTTTTTTTACATGGTAATTGTCCTGATGAAATTTCCGCTATGGTACCCGGATTTTATAAATTTAAGCGCAGTACTATATAGACTGTAAAGTATCATCATTTTAAATTTGAGATAGCTTATGTCCTAGGCTAACAGATTCTTCTATCAAACTTCTCGCTTGTGGAATTCTCTTTCGGCTTCTTGCTTCTTAGTCAACTTCGATCTTCAAAAAATTAAATTTCAATTTCAATCATTTCCTTCTGTCTTCTTAATTCATCTTCTTTTATTGTCTTCTCTCCTTAATAGTATATGGAGATTATGTTACTTAAAGCCCAATAACCATTGTGCCTTAGAGATTTTATTGTTTTGCTGGGGGTGAAATGATTCAAAAAAACATAAATAAGAACAAAGAAAATATTTTTTTAAAGCATTTGAAAAAATCTGACAAAAATCTGAAAATATTTTCATAAATTAAACTTACTTTTTCTTAGAATAATATCAGTAAAATAAAACCATTACTGCGTGTAGCGCTTTGGCCAGGCATTTCTTGAAAAAAAAAATGATAATAAAACTAGATACAAAATTAGCGGCTGATAAAAGTCCTGTGAGAAAAGGCAACGGTTTTATTATATATTAGGTTGGTGCAAAAATAATGTCGTTTTCTCACATAGTAACATATGTGAGAAGACGACATTATTTTTGCACCAACCTAATATATATATATATATATATATACATATATATATATATATATATATATATATATATATATATGTGTGTGTGTGTGTGAGCGCGTACGCATGTTCGCCGTTCATTTGTGTTGATCTCATTAACAGTTGCTTCCAATAGAAGTTCGCTATTTGATATATTCTTGGGTGGAGACGATGCATATCTACTTTCTCTTTCACAGGAAAAACTTCACAACAGTTTTTTTTTTCTTTTTTTTAAAAAAAAAGAAAAGACAATAATCAAAGAAAGAAAAACAACCTTCCTAAATAGAAAATTCTATAAGACTACAATTAAGAAGAAATGATTCTTGAAGAAATTTAGTCATATCTGAATCCGAAACGTATGTTATTTTTTCTTTTCCATTCATCTATTATTTCGCATTGTAGCAGAATGAAATGATCCGATCTGATAAAACCAATGCAATAACAAATTTAACTTATTCTCCTCCCTTTAATTCACGCTCACTCGCTTTTTTCTTAATGCTATAATATTTAAAATTAGTTTCCAACTCTGTAAAAATGCAAGTGCATGCTTGTGCGCTTACGTTCTTTATTTACGTGATTGACTCATAGCTTATAAAATATATGTCTGTTACAAAAATAATGATTACTGACAATTGGGATCATTATTCGTTTCAGGCTGAAAGCAGAACAATTTATCAAATGACCACCGATTTTGAGTCATGATTGATAACACATACATTTTCTATGTTCATTTGCTTGTAAGTGAATATCGGCCGTTGTTATGTCTAAATTACATTATAAGAATTATTTTACAAAATCGATAGAATAATATGGTCTTGCTTCGATGACGGACATGCTAGATAAGTTTCTCATTATTTAATTAAAAGTCTCTTTTTTCCAGAATTAATTTAGAATATAGAAAAAAAATAATACAGTGAATAAAAAAATGTGGTAAACAACATCTCTGGGAGAGGAAGAGAAAAAAACTATATAACAACTCATTATATGTGGGTATTTCAGTGGTTATTGTCCTGAAAACAGAGACTGGTCTCCTGCCTGTGCAAGGTCCATGGAAGTTATCAAAACTAATATATATATATATATATATATATATATATATATATATATATATATATGTATAATTATTTATTTAAAAATTATAACATAAATATGTTATAAAATCACTACATCATCACTTGATAAGACACCAGAAATGTTGAAACAAAATGTCTATTTTTGTAGTGATTTTATAATATATTTGTTATAATTTTTAAATAAATAATTATATTCGCTCTACTCTGTTTGAGCACTCTTTTAAGAATAGTAATTTTTGGTTATTGGAATTTATTCCGTATACATATACTTTCCCACTTTGTCATACATTTTCCCCAGTACATACATACATACATACATACATATACATACATACATATATATATATATATATATATATATATATACAGATAGATATGGCAATTTGGAATCTCCAATATAAAAAATAGAAAATATCATATATCTATATAACAGAAATTAAATCTATTGAAGTTAGGTACTTTTAAAAAGGCAACATTATTAATTTTTTTTTAAAAGGCAACATTATTTAATAATTTTCTACAACACCGGCACTAATTCTCTCTCTCTCTCTCTCTCTCTCTATATATATATATATATATATATATATATATATATATAAACAAACTATAAACATAAATTTTCCATAGTAAGTGCAAAGGGATCTTCAAATCAAGTGTCACTCCACCATTACAAGGTTCTCTATATTGCAGGTTCTGCGTGGGGATTAAGGGAAGCGGTGTAAGAGGAAATCAATCCTTCTCAGATTCTATTTTTTATTGCTCCCGCCTGAGGTTAATTACGATTATCGCCTCCCATTCACTTATTTAAAATGATTGTGTCTGTTGCCAGATAGGTGAAGTTTCTGCTAAGGACCTCCAGATTTAAGATATGTTATCTGTTATTCATTTAAATTATTTCCTAATGTATACATCAAACTCAATAAATTCCATAGTCGATATCTCAAGAGGCTCTACTTCCGATACTAATCACCCTTTTATAAATTAATCAAATTTTTAATAATATGTTTACATGTGAGTGTTTGGGTTTGTGTGTGTGTGTGATTGAGCTTTGTTCCTCAACTCGTTTTTAAAGAAATAAACACCTGCAAAAATTTCGCTTTCTTGCAAAAATCATTATTGAAATCCGGTGGGTCTGTTCGAATTTAAATAGAACCACCAAGTTATTTGGCTCTGTTTTTTCTGAAATTATCTAGATTGATCAATTATTTCTTCTTCTTTTTTCGTTTTTTTACTTTTTTCAATTTTGTATTTTTCTCAAATTTCGTTTGTTAACTTTAAACATGTATTGCAGCTTATTTTGCCTATTAGGACACAATGTAAAAAAAAACAAACAAAAAAACAAACCAAACATCAATGCCGCTGGGAGAATAGGTAATTCATTTTTCACAGTTTCTACCAAAATTCATCAATTGATTTAATTAACGATGTTTGATAAAAGTCTAAACATATGAGAAATTCCTTTTTTTTTCAACCCATACATATTAACGTGCTTGATTTGTTTTGTGATGTAAAAGAACACTCGTTGCCACATTTGTGGCGTCAACGAACACTCGTTGTCACTTTCTTAATGCTCGTTGTAGTCGAGACTTTGTAATCAAATACAATTATAGTAACGCTGTTGAACAATACTGGTGCCAGACGCCTTCGAAAATCACTCGCACTAATAGTACTTGCTCGATAATATTCGCTCGAGTAGCAATCGATATAGTGATTCGAATAGAGAAATCAGTCAGTCAGTTATGTGACATGCGTGATATAGTCTTAGGCGATTATGTATCTTTCGATACATGATTGCAGGCAAATGTATATCTCGCAGTAAGTTGTCATTTCTTTCTGCAGTAGACCAGTTGCCAAACAAGGCTACAGAACCCGGTCTCTCACTGCTATTTTACATATAGCTGGGCGGAGAAGAAGAGGATTTATATGTTTCTCAAGGGTATTAGCACGTAAGTGAATGTAATGGATTCGACTAGAATTCAAACTCGGCTCTCCGATTCCTCCATCCGAGTTGCTATCCATTACTCCACTGGAATAGAGAAATAGTATAGTGAATAGAGTAGAGATAGTATTTCGTATAATAGAAATAGTGATCCGAATAGTAATAGAGGATAGACTAGAAATGCACATCTGAATAGTAATAGGGGATAGACTAGAAATGACGATAAATTACACACACGCTACACACAATATATGCGTGTCTTTATGGTCACGTGGTCTAATTATTCAATAATGGGATCGCCTGTGTTTGTTCACTGACTATCTATGTTCAAACTGAAGTATCGGTAGCGACATTTTATTCATACATAACAAATTGATTTCTTTTAAAAATAGAATTAGTGCCAGTGTTGTAGAACATTATTAAATAATGTTGCCCTTAAAAAAAAAAATTAAATAGTGTTGCGTTTAAAAAAAAAATAAATTAAATAATGTTGCCTTTTTAAAAGTACCTAACTTCAATAGATTTAATTTCTGTTATATAGATATATATTTTCTATATTGGAGATTCCAAATTACTATATATATATATATATATATATATATATGTTGCATCTGTTATGGCCCAAATTGTGAGTAAATAATGAACTCTCAAACAAAAACAAAACACTATGAAAGTTTAAAAAAATTACTATAAAATTTATTTTTATACTTTCATAGCGTTTTCTTCCTGTTTGGGGGTTTACTACTTTTTACAGAAAAAAATACCAGCAATATATGACGCATCCGGCGGGGGAGGGGCGTATTCAACAAAAAATGCTAAATTGCTTTTTTTCACTGCATATTATTCATTATATCATATCTAAGTACAAAACTTAGAGCGGATTACACGATATTTGAAGCTCAGTTTAGGTTTATATTCCGTAAGCATGGAATGAGATGAGGTATCATAAATCGAAGATTTGTCTGCGGAATATCATTACAATTTTTTATATGATTATAGGTAAATCTTTAAGGCATTTTGTCATAATCATTTTATTTTTGGTCCTACATTAATTTAAAATATTCCTCTTTACAGGCTTTATTTTGGAAATGGAATAAGATCATTCTCAATTTAAGAAATTCGCTATTGTCCATCAAAATGAATGGAATAACGCGATTTAAAAGTAACAATAGAAACGAGCGGTAACAAAGCATAAACAAAAAATCTACAGTTTGTACAACCTAGGAAACTTAGCATTGTAGCCAAAGTATTCTAAAATGCTACCAATAACAAAGGTGGAAATGAAAAATACCTAACAAGTCGAATATAGCCTCAAAATATTATAGTATATTATTTTTATTTATTTGTCATGTAACTAAATACATATTTGTCAACAATGTTTCCGTAAAACTTGATATTTCCTGTAATAAATACTTAATAAATATTATTATTGTCATTATTCTACTTACGTGTAAGGTAGTCCTACGGCTACAATTGCTTACGGCTAACCATGAAAAAAAATGTTGATCAAAACTGCCGAAAACCTTTAAGCGCGTATTGTAAAATTATCAAATGTTGAATACGCCCATCCTCCGCGTCATACATTTATTTGAAAAATTACCAAAATTACTTATTTTTAGTCAAATTGTCCACAATACAATTTTATAACAAAATGACCCAAAATACATTTTCCCCATTAGTTGAAGGCATACAACTGCGTTCGAAATATTTAGATTTCGTCACTAAATAACTCATAAAGGTTGATATGCAGCGAAACAAAATTAACCAATAACTTCAATAAAGAGTGGCTATGAAAATGTTGATAGGTTTTCCGCGAGATTTGGCATAAAACAATCAAGGGTTGGTGACATCGTTTCGATAATCAGAAACGACAACTGCTCAGAAAAAATTAATATACAGACAATTCCATCAATAGATATATACGAAGTTGGGTTGTCTCAATATAAACGCGATCAAATTGCTACTGACGTGAACTATATTCGTACAAAATTACTCCGATGTTAGCTTTATTTATGGATATAATCTAATATCTAAAATAAGCTTTTAATAAGAATGTCAAAGTTTTCTATTGTCGTGTCACATTCACATCATATGAGTGATTGGAATTTTCATAAGGCGATAACTGAAAATATTGTAGAAACTTTCCATAGTTTAAGACCCACTGACTGGTTTCAATATAGTAGATAATGTTATTATAAGAAGAGAATACGTTATGAAAATGTGCATTTGACGTTACGGTTATCGGCACAGAAAAGAAAACTTGCCAAGCTGCGTTTAAATTCTGGTAGGGTCCGTTGAGTTAACTTCCGTGTAAATATCATTCATCCATCCTTTTTTTTTTTTTTTTTCGTCGTATTACGGGATAAATAGCAGAGCGGGCTTATTCCTTTCGGGTTGGTTGAGACCGGCTCTAAAGAAAATATCTCAATTGAATTTTGGTGGGGTGTAGGGTTAGCAACTCCGACACATTAATACTTACAAATAACAAACATGAAAGGAAATAGGGCGCCAGCTATGGGCTAATAGTTAACCTCAAAACTGAAGTCAAAATGTTTTAGAAATCAATTTTTATAATGAAGGTGCCAGCAATATATTTTATTGTAAGGAAAAACATTACAAGTAATTCTTTTTTAATAAAAGAAAATATTAGCAGAAATACAATTTTATAAAAATGAAAATACACTTACCACAGGAGAAAATTAAATTTCGCCATTAACTGACTCATTTCCTATGGGGAAATATATAGGTGGGCAGTTAGTAGAACGACTGCTTGCCTTATAACAAAGATAAAAGGAAATAGCTGCAATACAGTGAGATATACATGTCACATAAAAGAAGCCAGGAAGACACCCGAAAATAAATTTCCACACACATAGAAATAAATCAGCATATCCCAATATAATTATAAGCACACGATTATGTATATATTAAAGTTACAAGAGGCGTATGTTCCTATTTGTTTGGGCGTCCTGCATCCCGTAGCAAGGCATTTGAGGCGGAGTTTTTTTTTTAGGAGCGTGCAACCTCCTATTACTTGCTGTTGTCCCCAGGTTCAACATAACCCGGTGTGGTTGCACGTTTTAGGTATCCATGCTAAGCCACATTTCCACATAAACTACATTCCATCTCTCAATTGAGTTAATCTTCGTACAGAGCGCGAGACATTTGTGTCTCTTTCAACAGACAGAGAGCAACTGAAAATATTATTGACGGGTGTCCGGTCTCGTTAAACAGCTGCTCACAGGAGTACCTCTCGTATGGCTCTAAAGAATGGTGGAATCAGTTGTTACACTATAGTAGCAATATATAGCGTCGTGAGACACCGGCTCTATACTTCACTCTCCGCAGCTACATGTTAAATGACAAGGCGGAATCGGCTTTCTTGTCTTAGTTATCAACCATTTTTAAAAGAGCGACTTGATAAAAGCTCCCATCCCCTATCAGCCATGGAGATATATTGGTCCGTAAAAACATGCAGTCACTGAAATATTGGCGTTGTGCAATATAAATCGTGTGTAGTTAACGAGAGTTTATGTGAGTGAATGACTGAGTATGTGTGTGAGAGTGAGAAAGAGATAGAGGAAGTCAATAGGGATCATAGTCTACTCTTTGTTTTCCGCCAACTAATGGGACATGCCGGAGAAGACACATATTTCAAGATAGTCATCGATTAGGAGCCTAGAAGGGACAGAGATCATGCCTGAATCAGCAGCATTGCTGCGAATAAAATTTAAAAGCTTCATTCAAATCTGAAACTCGATTGACTGATTGAATTTTCTATGCAGATAAACCACTACTCTAAACTTTTGACTTCCATGTCTCTTTAGGACTTGGGGGATTTAGACTCTCGAGGTCTTCCTGTTTTCTGTAGGTCTAAGCAATATTTCACCCTTACAATTCCAATCATGCTTTATCTTCGATCCATTTCAGCAATTTCTTCATTTACGTTACTCAGCGCTTCTCTCTACCCGTATCATATGTCATGTGAGTGACGGATTCTCCAAGCACCCTTTCCTCATTTTGTCTTCCAAGAATTTAAATTATCTCTTCATGATTCTACCTATAACTGTCCATTTTTTTTCTAATTTCTCCAGAAAAGCTTTCTGCGCCCACATTCCGTCCATGATATTCTAAGCATTCTTCTGAAGGACGTCACTTTTGCTTCATGCCATCTCTTGATCTGCGAAGAAATTGTACAACATTCACGGCCTTATCAGAAGTATGATATTTCATAACAGTTCTATACTCTTTTCTTTTTCTACGCAAAAATGTAAAATTTGTTATACGAATAATATAAGGAGTTTTAAACATTTATTTTAGAATTGGCAGAGTTCCATTTAAAGAGGTGGGTCATATTGACATGTTTGTATTGCATGTATAAAGATGCGTAGGCATGTACTGCAACAGATGTTTTAAGTGTTTATTTTAATTAAATATCAAACATAGATTTGTTCAACCATATATGTGCCATTTCCCCCACTATGTTTCACCATCTTTGAAGTAGTTCAATGATTCCATATTTGTAGAAGGTGTCAGCTGTCCCGGGGAGGAAATGTTCTAAGTTGTGGTTACACTGTGGTCAGGGTTAGAAAAATAAATTATATGAGATTTGTCGTTGAAAAGCTGAAGCAATACAAAGACAACATATAACGTGCTAAACTTAACAACTATTTTATGCAAAGTCCGTCTTAATCTGTCCGCTCCCAGCATTCCTTAGTGGAAGTGGGAGTGCTTACAATCATCATAATAATCAACATTATTGATGCTGTTATAAAACTGGTTTTTACAGGCTTTCAGCGAATTAAAGTACACCCTACTAAGAAAATCTTGTAGGAGTCGAAATAAAATATACTACAATGGTACAAGATCAGCTGAGTATGGAGTGTGTAGTAAGCCATTCAACCTAGCTGTAACATTTGCCGGGTATGCCAAGAGACGTGAATTTTGGTGTTGTTCTCATGAAAGACCAAATCATTCCGATTAGATAATCACAAAATCTTTTCATCGATTTCCATCCGATTGGTAACGCTTTGATTTTGCCTATGTAGTTCATAATGCAAACTGCTATTCCAATCCCAACAGTTATACGGTATAACATTTAACGAAAACTGAACGATATTATGGTATGGTCATTTCGTTTACCTTGAATGTTTTCTGCTCCACATTTTTGTAAACAAACCATTTTCCAAGGCCATTGTTCGATTCTTTTCAAAGACGCATCGTTTTCTTTGCTTTTGAGCAGAGAATCGCAGATGCACATGGACTTCGTTAAATAAAATTCGAGTTAAATCTTGAGGAATGCATTGTAATGATTCCCATATGTTTTCTAATATCTTACAACGCTTATGTGTAGTATGTCTCTACGATGTACCCTGTTTTGTAACCTGGATTTGTTATCAGCGTTTCGATATATTCACCTGGATTTGTTACCGGTCTTTGGATATAGTCACCTGGATTTGATATCAATGTTTCGATATATTCACCTGGATTTATTATCAACGTTTCGATATAGTCACCTGGATTTGCTATCTGCATTTCGATATAGTCACCTGGATTTGTTATCAGCGTTTCGATATAGTCAGCGTTTTCTGTCTTTTAGATCGTAATTTCCAATTCTAAACATATCGAACTACTTATCACCAATGTTCTCAGCTACGACACCATCTATATAAATGGAACATACTTTTTGTTGACTGTACAGCGGACATGCGGTTCGGTGCGTTGTAATAGATATCAGCTCAGAATTGGAAATCGGAGAGCCGATTTCTAATTCCTGTAGGCTTTGTTATATTCCCATATGATGAAATAGACTTGGCAATGTTTTGAATCAACATCAGCTTCTACCATCTTTGTGTAATTAGTAGAACTTGTAATAAGACATTATTATCTGCAAAAAGTTCTTACAATCTGAAATTATTTTCTGGCTTTCAGTAACAGGCAAATGGCTGATAAGCCTTAAAAATCCAGTCAATAAATCATGAGAGTACAACATTTCTCCTTTATATAAATAAATGAGCAACGAATAAGAAAACGCAGCTCATTTTTTATTTTATTACAGAAAAATAAAAAAATCACAATATATACACGAAAGAGACCCTGAAATGTTATATTTTAGAATATGTACGCTACAGTTAAAATGTTTGAAACCAATTTCAGAATTAACATGGGATGACCTTGACAGAAGAGTGAAAAAAATGGAAAAGGAATCTTAGATTCAGTTAAGAAAAATTATACTTTGAGAAAAAATTGTGTTGTAATTAAGTCTAAAGGTGGGATATTTTGACGAGCGCAAAATCTAATAATAAAATGCTTTTTGTCATAATAAAATTTCTAATAAAAAATCATGGCTCACTTTTTTTATAACCATTTTTAATAATGTTCTCTTTAAAAAAGGCCATGGACTTTTGTTCCAGTACAATTATATTAAAATCTTATGAGGAATTATCGAAATGAAAAGTACATAGAATATGATCTTTATCGGCAATTTAGCTATGTGAAAAAGAAGAAAACATGAGACCAATTATTGATGTTCGTGCAGATATTAATATACAGATCAGGATCACATAATGATTGCCAGCATGCCAAATAGAACCAAGTAGAATGAACATTCAAGCTTGTTATGTTCACTTAAGTCTAACGAGATTTGAATAAGTAGGAATCATGGACACTATAGATAAATAAATGAACGAATGTACCTACCTACCAATATATACAGGGTGCGATGGGTAAATTGCCGCCATATTATCATTTTATTTTTGCGCATGCGCGTTGTTTCTTTTAGGTTTTGTCGACTGCAAAGTATAGTAGCTAAATTTGAGAGAAATCGAAACCTGCGAGAGAAATAAAGGACCATGACGCAATTCACTCCCCCAGAAATTTCGAAACAGCCTGATGTACTGCTGGGTATTTTTGCCGGAAGCTCCAAACGAAAATGTTTGAAAAAGGTTGTTTGGGTATCAACATGAAAACAGTGCAGAGGATTCGGAAAGAGTCTAATGGTTATTACAAAGACACGACAGCTCGGCAAACTTACTCTGAAGAAAAGAACACCCGAATCTTTTGGTGAAGGTCTCAGACTCACCACCTAAGCCTACATCAAGGGCTTTGTGCAGGTAGTGCTGCTCTGAATCAAGAAAGCAGCTGCTGGAAGACCCTAAGTCTGGAAACAGAACTATGTAATATGCCACACAAGTAGGACAATCCAGTCATGGCTGTCAGACAATATCAGCAACCACACAACCCTTACATCTGACAACTCTCAGTCTGCAAACCCTTTGAGCGAGAGAGCAAAAACACAACTTGTAACACCAAAGATGAACTGAAGGCAATGATGTTGGATAAGCATATGACAATTTCTTTATATATCAAGAACAATCTTAAAGGAAATTTGTAGAACAAAGTGGTAAAAAGTTTCCGTCTGATGCGTTTCGTCATATATATATATATATATATATATATATATATATATATATATATGACATTACCACAATTGAGAACTAATATTTTTCTATGTGATAAATCGTATAACTTCTGGAAACACTGAAAAAAACGTTCAGGCCTACAGCTTCTTACAATTACATTATTCCGACTATTGTCTTCATCTTTGTCGCCATACTTATTACAACGTTTTAGACGTTGTGAGCTTCGGCCTTCTTCGGGTAGGTGGATACATGGCACAGTGTAGAAAAACGTTTGTTAGATCCAGTGACAGGACCCAAAGAGAGTGAGTTCAATACCTGCTTAAGGTGGTGGAGAACTTGGTGAGGAGATTTAACAGGAGATAACTGATAACTGACATCCATTATACATAGCACATGGAACTAGAACAGTCTACCCCAGTGAGCAAAATAAAGTGTTCAGTGCGACATTCCAACCACCTGAAGAAGGCCGGAGCGTACAAGGGCCGAAACGTTGTAATAAATATGGCGACAAAAATGAGGACAATAGTCCGAATGTAAATAATGTAGATAATACCTCATCTCAGTAATATAGACAGATACTACAGTGTCTCATTTATAATTAATTTATTTGTGTTTGTAAAATTAATCTTTGCTTTAATAATCTACCTTATTTATTTATTATGAAATGGCTGTCGATAATAGGAAAGAATATATGCCGTTAAAATGTTTTCGGTGCGACGAAAAAAAGGGATGTTAAAAACAAGTCGGATATTCCGTTATTTGGCTAGATATTGAGCTGCCTGAGAAATTGTCCGCACGGCCTCGAACACTCATATATATATATATATATATATATATATATATATATATATATATGAAGAAATATAGTCTTAAGTTGTGCTATATTTATGATTTTAATGTTAACTTTTATATTTACACGCGTTCTATCTCTGATATTGAGCACTTTATCCCATAAATATAGCACACCTTAAGAGTATACTTCTTCATATATCTATCTAGCCATCCATCCATATATATATATATATATATATATATATATATATATATATATATATATATATATATGTATGTGTGAGAAATTTTGTAATATACCATACCGACTGTATGTTTAAACATTTCAAATATCAAGAAAAATAAAATAATATGTCTTAAAAGAATAAAATGAATCAAAGAGGTAATACAATCTTAATACTAAAGAAATATTTATGCAGTGGATAAAATATTTCAAAGAAAGTTTGCAGTGAAGTTTTTACTTCTGTCCTCTAACGCCTTTTTGCAGAGGTGAGAGAATTCAAATCTGATTTCCAGTGTGAAAATTTAAACTGAATTAGAGAGTAATTCTTACTGGTGTAATAATGCAATAATGCACAATTATTTTTATTCATATGTTTTTTTTTTATTGAAGTCAAAACTATAGAAGACATCTTAATTAAATCTGCTTTTTCATAAATTTAATTTAGACAGGGAAATTTGTCTCATTTTAATTGTTATAATGGTATCTTAATATGTGATCGTAGAATCTCGTCAAATAACACAGAACAATAAAGCGACGATGCAGAGTGCTGACGAAGAACACTGAGAGATATCTTAAGAAAATAAAGGATAAACGAAAAAGATTATATTAGTGCAATTGATGAAATTTGACTGCATGTTCTTTTATTCGATATATGAGACGCAAGCGCTTACCTATTACAGATTCTTGCGGAATGTGTGTAAAGAAGAATTCGTTAAATAGTTGACAGTCATTTGAATGGAGCTGAGATAAAAAGAATAATTCGAACTGAGAGGATTAAGTTAGATTAATTTATCTCGCCATAGCCTCGATAAGAGAAGCACGTCTGTCTTTTTGTAGGGGAGGAGTAGTTTACACACATTTGTGAACTTCCATATTATTGTCAGAAAACAGGTGAAATGGAACAGATTTTAAAGGTTATTTTCATTCCCCACTATTAAGATTTTTCTTATATAGATATAAAAAATGTTCATTATCCAAAGTGTATACAGATATTGGTTAACGTCGCTGCATAACTAACCAAGTAGTCCACATTTACCCGTTAATATCACCAGGTCCATTTTTAGGACATCAGGCATTATTGGGTTATAGGAAGAATTTTATAGGTCTGAATTGGAGATGTTAAATTAATTAAATACATTGTCACCGGATTACGACAGTCTCGACTTACAACCATTCATGGTTTCGAGGCAATCTTCATTAATCTTGTTTTGACTTATGGCGTTTGCCTAATACAGAGATAAGGACGATAATTTCTTGTTACACTATAAGTTGATGAATTCCCGATTAAATACAAACTCACAATTACTTTTTTATTTTTTCCCAGTACTACTTCCGAGTACTTCAAGGGAGTCAGTGAAATCACTAGCAATAAATACCGAACCAGATTTAACCTTTAACATTCTGGAGGCGATTTTATTTGTAAATCAACAATTCTGCCACTGCAAGTAAATCAGGTGAATGAGTAATAGCATTTTTGAATTTTGCAGTTGTGTTATCATACCCTGCTATGGCAACAGAAAATGACTATGAATATAATTAAGCAGTGCAGTAGAGGAGCCCTGAAAACAATGCAGTGGAAAGGAAATTTGTGAAAAATGCAGTGTCTTAAAGGTTAAACAATTTCTTTTTATGTATTATTTTCATTTCGTTTCATCATATTGTATTTATGTCCTTAGTGTGTTTTTTGTCCTAGTCATGTTAAGATATGTCATAGAAATGTGATGTTATGTACTAGTTTATTACTTTACTATTGCGTTAGTATAGTTGAATAACGTAAGTGGATAATACTGAAAATTCCAAGACACGGAAAATCGCGTTACGACGCATCATAAGAACAGAACTCTGTCGATTCGCTGTACAGAAAGTCGAGTATCTGTGATACGAAAATCCATATGGGGCATTGATATAAAGAAATATTTCTTCGAAAAGTTAACCAAACTATTAAGACACAAAGAAAATCATTATAAACAAAGAAAAGAAAGCTGAATAGCTATTTAATGTTAATCTTCCTATGCGGCAATAAATTCTGGAGAATTTTCTCACAAATGAAGAGGAGACTTGAGGCAAAAGAGATTTGGTTCTATAGAAGACTGTTGAGAATACCATCACCGGAAGCGCGAGCGTTTTAAGGGAAATGGGAATGAAAACTACACTTTTTTTTGGTAGGATCAGAAAGAAACACTTGGAATATTGTAATTGAAAACAAAGGTTTCAAACCTGAAAAAACAAACAAACAATGCAGAACAAAATCCCTTTGGATATGTCATATCTCATTACACGTTCTTATACATAGAAATTACTATTTGCAAAGAAACATAGAGTATAACGCTATCTCGAAAAATTACATGCTCTTTTAGAATAATCAATGATAATTCTTTTAGGTTTAAATAATATATTTAAAAATTAATTATTAAGCAATTTTGTCTATTCTGTCAACGGGATTATAATTGCCGTCTTAGAGTGCGAACACAAGCAGGTAAAAAATACGTAGCCACAACTGCCGTCAGCATTTGGCCAAGGATAGCTGTGTTTTGTTATTCACTTCATCAAGCTAGAGCCAATATCTTGTGATAAAAACCGTGGTCCAATTTGTCTTTTGTTGTCTTTTTGTTGACACCAGTCATTCAGAGGCTTCAATTGGTTGGTTTCCTGAATGGAATTCCATTATAACCAGAATTGTTCACAAGTTTCTACTACTCGCAAATGTATAATGCCTTCTAATGATACTGTATTCATGAAATTAGATAGCTCGAAAAATTGGGTATTTCTTTGAAAATAACCTACGTGTAGGCCGTCCTGAACCTCAAATCTGTCAAGTGTACCACAGATAAAGATTTCCAGATGTTTTCTTTTATCAATTATAAATTATACTTTTGTAAGAAATATTGATAGATTCAAATAATTAATTTAACCCTTTGAGTTCTGCGTTGCTGAACAATTTTAACCCGTCTACCTGAGCCCCTGAGTTGAAATTCGTAAATAATTTGTATATAATGTTTTACGGTCGATATAAAAATAGTGACAAGTTTTTACCCACCGGTCAACCGGTGACTGAGCATTAACTCATTTTTTTTTTACCATTGTTCAACTGTTGACTGGGCATTATGTTGTTTTTCTCTAGCACCGGTAAAGCGGTGGTCAGGGCTCAAAGGAGTAAAAATCAAGCACCTATTTTACCTATTCTGATAACAGGGTTACTATTACCGTTTGACGTAGAGTGTGAATAACAGGGTTATATATATATATATATATATATATATATATATATATATATATATATATATATATATATATATATATATATATATATATATTACGCCACAATAGCCGTTAGCCTTTGGCTAAGGATAGATGTGCTTTTCCCTTTAGTTCGTCAAGTAAGATATCTTATTATTAACACCTAAGTTGAAACAATGTAAATAAAAAGCATGTATTTTTACCCTTGATTTTCTGCTTTCACAAATCGCTTACTATTTATAAATCAGGACAAATTTATGAATCTGATTTCACTTCATCTACAAGATTTAATAATTTTCACGAATAAAAGTGATGGTAGAGGAGGCACGGTGGATTAATGGGTAGCGGCTTAGATTGAGGAATCGGAGATCCGAGTTCAAATTCCAGTCGAATCCATTACATTCACTTACGTGCTAATACCCTTCTCACCTCCAGCTATGAGTAAATAGCAAGATGGCTTGGATAGCAGCTGGTCTAATGCAGAAAGAAATGGCAACCTACTGCAGGAAAAATCTGCGTCGTCAGTCATATATCAAAAGATATATGACCGCCTGCATACCAAGCATGGCACATAACTGATGGAATGTCAACTTCATATATTTTATTGCTGGTCAACGATGGCTTATTATCTTAATTTCCTCACCCTTTACCTTGTAATTTGTAATAGAGTTCTCTATTTATGAGCGGTAGGCACAGTGGAGTAATGGATGAGGAATCGGAGAGCAGAGTTCGAATTCTAGTCGAATATATTACATTCACTTATGTGCTAATATCCTTGGGAAAGGTATGAATCCTCTTCTTCTCACCACAGCTATGGGTAAATAGCAGGATAGACCGGGTTCTATAGCCTTGGATAGCAATTGGTCTACCGCAGAAAGAAATGGCAACCTACTGCAGGAGAAATCTGCCTCAGTCATGTATTAAAAGATACATGATCACCTGAGCGTGTATCAAGCATCGCACATAACTGACTGAGATGAGACATTTACCCGTTAATAGAACATTGTCCGGTAGAAAGGGACAAGAGATATGGAAATGTTTATATTTAAACAACGGAAGTCTATGAAAATATGCTACATAAATAATAGAATCTACTACAGCGATGGAGAAAGGCAGTCTTAAAATTAATTATATGAGAAGTTACTATAGACAAAAAAGAAAAAGATCTTCACCATTAACATATTTCTGAAATAATTTTACAAGTCAATATTACATGGCATATTCGATTTAACCGGTAGCTGTATCTCTTTAACATATTATTGAGGGTCCTCCACTTTTTCGGCATAAATTTTCGATACCTAAGTTTAAAATGCATTTTTTAAAATGAAAAAACATTCTTGAAGATTTTATTTTAGCTTTAATTGAAAGTTTAATAATTAAATTTATTATTTCCATTAAGTAAACAATTCCGGTATATTTCAGACAGAAATTATATACATTGGAATGTCAAATTTTAATTTTGACTTCTTAAATTTTCTTAAAAACGGCCATTTTTTTAATTTTAAGAAATATGTAAACAAAAATTTATCGATCTTAAAAATAATTAAAAAAAAATTTCTGACACGTTATTTTAGTAAAATTAGAAAATTTAAAGTTAAATTAATCTGATTTGAAAGAATTATTACTTACTTAGAGCATAAAAAAGTAATATACAACCAATTATTAACGATTGGTCGTGTTCATTTGATCAAACGTTTGATGGATTGTTGATTGACGAAGCGATGACAGCTACTACGGATGACCATAAATGACAATTTTTAGAATTCTGAGTGAACGCTTTTTTTTTTTTATAGTTTTACTGTTATGTTTATTTATTCGAATAAAGGGACAGAACTCTTAGATCACGTGACCTATTCATAATAATGGCAATTTCAGTCTATCATACATGGAAATAAGGAACGTATTAAGTAAAAAAATACAAAATAAAAAATTATTTTAAAAATAGAATAGCGCAACTACGTTCATTAATCTTTGCAATTTTGGATTTGTGAATTTCGTTTGGACTTAATTACTATATCACCCCCAGAAAATAGCCTAATACAGAATTTTACACGATTTTAAACTATTATAAATTATTATAATTAAAATTTAAAAAAAATGGAAAAAAATTCTTGTAAAAATTCATTATTCATCAGAAAAAATTTTATTTCTTAAGACAATAATGTCCTTAATATTACTTATTAACTAATGTCATAGTTTTATTGGATTCATTATTGTTCTATTCAGAACAGATTTTAAGTTAGCTCAATTTTGCAATCTCCAAAGACTCAACTTTTAACAAAAAAAAAAAAAAAAAATCAGGAAATAGGTTTTGTGCGAAATTTTATGAAATTAACTAAGTGGGGGCAGGAGGTAACATATAAAAAAAATGTTTTTACCAAAATCTTCTAAAAAAAGTATTGAAAAATAATTTCATTCATTTGTAAATAAGTCCCGAAAATTTCATTAAAATCGGAAAATTACTTTATTTTTACAAGAATTTCAAAATCAATATGTTTTCAACGGAAAAAAAGCGCAAAAAAAAAACAATGTTATTTTCATGCGTTGACGTAAACAAAAGAAGACTCTAACCAAAATTTCGAACGTGTTAGAAAAGATTAAAAAATTTCAAAAAAATAATTAAAAAATACTTGTGTCTTGCATCTTAATAATAACAAACATTTTGACGAAAAAATTTTTTTTCGTTAAGTTTGTGACCTTTTCCATTACGCTTTTCTGTTTTCCCGCGAAAAAGTGGAGATACCTTGTATTATTTTAACTCACTCTGTCCGAAATTTCACATAGCTGTTTTTTTGTCTATATTTCTGAGATGAGGTATTATGTACATTATTTACATTATTCGGACTAGTGTCCTCATCTTTGTCGCCATGTACGTTCCGGGCTTCTTTTTCCCTCTGAAATTCTCTCCCTCCTCAAGGACACCTGGCACAGTGAATAAAGGCGTTAGTTAGATCCAGTGACAGTACCTAAAGATTGTGAGTTCAATACCCGGTTAAGGCAGTGGAGAACTTTCAGAGGGAAAATTAACAAGAGATAACTGATAACTGACATCCATCAAACATGGCACGTGGAACTAGAACAGTCTACCCCAGTAAGCGAAATAAAGGGTTCAGTTCGACATTCCAACCACCTGAAGAAGGCCGGAGCGTACAGGGGCCGAAACGTTATAATAAATATGGCGACAAAGATGAGGACAATAGTCCGAATAATGTAGCTGTTTTTTTAATGATTCTGCACCCCTATAAAAAAAAGTGCTGTTAATGAGTAAAGAAAGATTAAAATTTTATCGATTTACATCGTTCGGACTGTTGTCCTCAACTTTATTTTCATATTCACATCGTTTCGGTCGTTGGGCGCCCTTCAGGAGATATACGCTAGAATTGCGAGTCGCAGCCTTTATTTAGTTCAGTAAATATTCTAATTCTAATTCACTAAATAATCTAATTGTATGTGGCAAGCCTTTTTTTTGGGATATGTCACATTCATTTAATTCAGCTTAGTAACTCAACTGTCCAAGATTTTGCCCCCGCCTGCTGCAACCAGATGTTGAACTCAGAACACTTTGGGTCAAGTCACTTTTTTGGTTTACTCACCCAAGGCATTTTAAACTCGGCAAAGTGATATGATGGTAACATTATGCCTCCATTTCCTACAGCGACTCAGACTCAACGCCGAGGCCTACATCAAGTGCTTTCAGGAGATACTGCCGCCCTGGGTCAAGAGGATGACTTCGGGAATCTGCACCATACCAAACAAGCAAGCGAACCCAGTCATGAATGTCAGGCAATTTCTGCGACTATACCTGACCATCTAACTCCCCAGACTGCCACATCTTGATTATGTATGTGTCGGGGGCGCAGTTGACCTAAAGACTAACAAAATTCCTTTGTATTACCAAAGATGAACTGAAGGCACGGATTATGGCAACATTCACCAGCTTAAACAAGGAGACCGTCCAGAAGAGTTGCAGGAGATTCCGAAGTCGTCTGGAGTCCGTGGTTGAATTTACTCTTTAGTATATGAAGATATTTTAGCGCAATTGTGTAAGTATATCGGTTAAAATGTGATGTCACTGTTATTTTCATGTTTGCGTCATTTAGACGACAAAACATACTTACAATCAAAAACTATTTTCTGGCTTTAAATAACCTTAAGAAGGTTGATAAATTATAAAAAAAAAAAAAAAATAATCAATCGCCAAGCAAATCAGTAAATCCTATCTTGTGATTAACTCCGTATTTTTGAGCAATATTTGTCATTAGTTACGATGGAAATAAAATACTTAAATAACTAGTTTAGAGATTTTTACAAAATATTTATTAGTCTTTGTGTAAGATTACATGCATAAAATAATTTATATATATATTATGCGTAATGTCGACAGAAGAAGAATTTGTGGAATAGAATTACTCCAAATTTCATGTACTCGTAGTTGAATAAGCATATGTTCATGAAGGAAATTATATGTATTTTTTGAAACAAACCATACACATCTAGATATGTGTGTATGTTTCTACTATATTTGATAAAAAAACACGGAGAACTTTTCTCATTACACATTAATTTCTGTTACTGCATATAAATATTTGGACTGCCATTAAGTTGTATCATTTTACCCATTCCTCAAATTAGATATTATCGATGAATATCTTTACATTTTTATTTTTAAACAAAATATACTGATACATAAATATGAACTTATATTTTATTCATATATGTCTCGACTCAATTATTGCGATATTTCTCGTTTATATTGACTTCAGCATTTGCTTAGAGAATCTATTCTGATAGGGAGAAGACATTTAAGTTTTTACTTATTTTTATTTTAAAGAGCTCATCAACGTAGTCTTGAAAATTCACTGTGACATATAGATTTTTCCGGCTGTGTTTCTGTTGTGGCTAAAGCCTTTTTTCTTTGACATTTATTCCATTTAACCGAAGTTATAGGATTGTATCGCTGACATTCCTCTTCCATCGTCCTGAATTAAATATTGACCATAAATAAAATCGAAAAATAAATAGTAAATCTACCTAGAGTTCGGAGATTTCTTGTTTTCGCTTTCTGATAATTACAGTCGTTGCATATCGACCGAATGTCAACGGATTGTCAGTAGATTTTCTTTCGTATGTCGAAGGGTAAACTTCTTTTTAAACGCCGGAAAATAACTTCACATTGTTTAAACTTTGATAAAATACTGATTTTTGCAGTCAGTGCAAAGGGCATTACAAATATATTACACACGTTGGTTTCCAAGTCTCATCTCCGTTGTTGTCCCAGGGTCATAACACTATGTCTTAATTAAGCTTGGTTGAAGAGATTATGTTTTAACAGTGTTTCATATATGAGGTAAGGATATCATAGGTCGTATTTATTACCCACGACACACCGGTGTGTTGCTTTGTATCTGTGTCTTTTTTATTCACAGTGTAGGTCATTGGAAAAATTCGCAATATACAAATATTACACTGATACTAAGTCTGATTTTCTATATTCTAAAATATTTAATTATTTTGTAACAAAACTGACTTAAATTTTCACACACATGTATGCATGTGCGCGTGTGTATGAAACATTTCTCACAGTTAACCTGTATAAAAAGACAATATTTATAAATGTAAAAGGCAACAGAATTTATAAAACGCTATTATATTCATAATTTCAGTTGATAATATGAATATAATAGCGTTTTCTAAATTTTTACAGATGCTAAGGACTTTTTGTTTTGTTATTATTAGTTATTTTGTTTTAATAAATTCGTTTCGTTTTGGCCTTGAAAAGGTTCGCATCGGACGAAACGTGTCGGCTAATATTACAGTTTTCCTGTTGCCTCTTACATTTATAAATTTATATATATATATATATATATATATATATATATTTGTTAATGTTAGTCTAGTCCAACTCTAAATTTGTTCTATTTATTTCACTTGTCCATTTCCCATTTCTGCTCGGCATCTTAAGGAATCTTATAAAAACAGCTGAAAATTCGAAAGACAAGAAAGAAGCCTATTATCCGTTTAAATCGAATAAAAATAAAAATATCCACCTTATCAAAAAAAAAAAAAAAATCAAAGTAGTAAACAATATTTATGAAGGAAAAGAAAAGATATACAAGCAAAGTAATAAGATTCTTTGATAGCGTCTGCATCTGACACCGGCAGATAAAATTAAAGTGCGCGAATGGAAAGTGATTTTTTTGGCTTTGACTTTTGATGTTTGTCTGAAATACGTGATTTTTATTTTCTCCAGACATCAGGTTATTCACAGCTCGTCTGCTTCAAGCTCCACACCAACCCTGGCCATTTATATTTCATTCACCAACTTCTGCAACGACCTAAAACCACAACGTGACGACTACCATTAATAAATCTAAACCGAGATTGGATAAATATGCTCAAGGTGTCTTTTATTTGCTCTTGAATCTGCTCTTGGTCTGCCTTGTACGGGTAGATCCAGTTTTCTCCTACTTAACTGCGAAAATACTCACATTAAGTCACAAATAAATGACTCCGAAAATAAGCTTATTTGACATGACATGGCAGCTGTAAGGCGAACATCTGTCATCGGAACCGTTGTCATGTTATCAATAAGCGAGAATTATATGACCACCGACAAACAGTAATAAAGGATGAAGACTGTAAATCTTCGATCTTTGTCTATTTATTGTATTTCTTCTTATATCTCCGTTATTTACGTTCTATTTACGATTTTTATCTTTGCGCGATCTTCCTGTGCTTTTCACATTCTTTACAGTATGTGATATTTTATCCTTGTTTTCTACCAACGGTTTCTCGCTAATTTATTTCTTTTTAGTCTCCCATCTCTTTATTTCGTGGCACTTAAAACAAAGAAAATAATTTCTGATTATGTCACTGGATTAATTTTGCAGCAATGTGACCGTATTCTTATATAATCCTTGCGACCGATAATGAAACACAAACCCTCACTTGACAAGTATGATTCACTTTCACTGGTATCTAATGTCCGTAGTTGTGATTCTATTTTTATAATAAGTGTCATTCAAGCTTTTACTAAGTTGAAACATGATAATAACGTTTTCAATTCCCGCCTCGCAGATAGAATTGGAGTTAATCACATAATTACAAAGATCCTGCTTCCTTTCATTGTTAAAAGTTGGTAGGATATAAATGCGAATCGGGGTGAATAGCATTAGACAAGTAGTAAATATATGAATCCCAAAATTAATTATTCAGTCAGATTGATGCAAAAGAACTTAATGTACAAATTAAAAACGTGTAAATTTTTTTGCTGTAACAAATAAATAACTTTTCAATATTGTTACCGCCCAAGTATCTGGCTTCTTCAATATTAAACCAAATGAGGATAGGCGGTGCATACGCACAACCGAGCAACCTCGTTACGAGCTTCTCCCAATATATATATATATATATATATATATATATATATATATATATATATATATATATATATATATATATTCTTGTCGATATATATATATATAAGGTTTGTGCAAAAATGTCGTTTTCTCACATATATTACTATGTGAGAAAACGACATTATTTTTGCACCAACCTAATATATATATATATATATATATATACATACCCTCGTTAAAATTAATTGAAGCAATGTGAATAAATCAGTGATTATTTACTTTTTCATATTTTGATCTGCTTTGATTTTTCGTACTTTGATTTGCTCATTTGTAAGGTTTGCCAGTGTTTTTGTGAAGTGTTAAATTTTCGTAAGCTTTCTTAGAGTAACGTCCATCGCAGACAATGACCGTAGGACAACTGATCTACAGTCGAGACAATAGTGTCTGGGCGTGATGCAAATCACGGATAACGCACTATTTTTGAAGGCGAAAGAAATGTCATCATACATTCCGAAAATAGATCCATATTACAGCACACCAATTCAAATGACCTAATCTAAGGAAAAAAAAATAGAAAAAATGATTACACCCTGTCACTTCAGTGGCTCTAAGACCGACCGTATGGGGAAAGAAAGGAAATTAAAACAGTCGTTTCAAATAATTTGCATAAGGGTGTATATGAACGAGATTATCTTGGTACCTTAAGTCTCTGGCCACTAAGATGTTTCTGAACCATTTGCGACCAGCTGTTTCCATTATGTCTTTGCCTTTTTTTTTTCCTTCACAATGTTTTCAAATATATTCTGTAACATCAAGTATGCCCAACATAAATTTGGTACGTTTCTTAGAAGCAGTTTGAAATCGTGACGTTTAGCGTTTTATAAAGATATGTAAAGGAGAATTTATGCTATCAAATATTCCACTTGCAAATCGCCGAGTACTTAGATGCTTGACCATTTGGCAATACCAGGTGCAGTAAACTTAGATGTGCTGCTGGTGTGATAGATAAGGATTCGAAACTGGAAATGTGAAAACCGACTCACAATTCCATTCGGTTTCGTTATGTTTACTTACTTGAGAAAGGTATGAATTCACCTCATTCTCCCCAGCTAAGGGTTAATTAGTAGGACTTGTATCAGTAAAACATTATATCAAAAAAAAATCTTACAATCATTTTCTAGCTTTAAATAACGTACAAAAGGTTGTATTATGAGATCCACCCCTTTTTCATATAAGTGGACTCTACTAAGTGTACCTGGACTGCTGCCGTTAAATAACCAGAGTTACAGTCAGTGAGGGGCAGTCGGAGAGTGTGAGAATATACGAACGGAGATAGTGTGAGAATATACGAACGGAGATAGTGTGAGAATATACGAACGGAGATAGTGTGAGAATATACGAACGGAGATAGTGTGAGAATATACGAACGGAGATAGTGTGAGAATATACGAACGGAGATAGTGTGAGAATATACGAACGGAGATAGTGTGAGAATATACGAACGGAGATAGCGTGAGATAACCTCTTGTAGAAGTCAGTTACAAGCACGTAGACTCTAAGGAAGGCCTACTTCGAGACTGTATATATCTATCTGTATTTGCTACTAACCACGTTCCTGGGGTTACTAACAGTATTACTCTTTGTATGATTGTGTAAATAAAATTTTATTTCTTATATTTAATTATTGCGTTTGTCATTCCTTGGAGAGCGAATTCATCTCGGAATCCACAACAGGTTGATAAGCCGTAAAATACAAAACATGAAAAAGCAACATATTAAATACTGAACTGCATTCCTTTCATTACAAGGAGCTGTATCGCTCAAAATTTTCCAATGTAATGTCCAGTAAAATTATTTCTAAAGTGAAGTCATCATTCGAAATATATTTTTGCTACACATCATCATATCTTTGCCTTTTGTCCCGATGTTTTTGGTCTAATTAATTATTTAAAATATCTGACATGAATTGAGCTCACAGTATCTTTGTCAGTAAGTAATCGGACATAAATGACACTGTAAGCCTTACGACCGCGAAAGCTTTGCATATATCAAAGCTTCATAGCTATCTCCTCTTTAAAGATTCCTCTCATACGGTTTGTTTTTTGTTCCTATGCAAGACGAGATCCCGAAATCTGAAATAGATCCTCATGTTTTATCACGAGTTTTATGATAAGTATGCAGTAATGGCTAGCGTCTCGGATTGGGGAATCGAGGAGCCGAGATCGACTTTCATTCGGATCCATTACATTAGTTACCTCCAGTCTATTTTACGATATTTAAGGTTTTAAATGAATTTTTAAAAATAAAAAGCATTCTTAAAGATTTTATTTTAGCTTTAATTGAAACCTAAAGGATTGCATTTATTATTTCCATTAAAGAAAATATTCTGGTGTATTTCAGATAGAAATTATATAGATTGGAATGTCAAATATATGGTCGATTTTTTTTTAATTTCTTAAAAGAGGACATTTTCTTAAATTTTAAGAAAGTTGTAACAAAAAAATTCGATTTTAAACTTCTTCCTAAAATAAATTATATATTTTTTGACAAGTTATTTGAGTAAAATTAAAAAATTTAAAGTTAAATTAATCTGATTCGAAAAAACATTACTTATAGCATAAAAAAATTGTATCCAAACACTGCTTAACGATGTGTCTGAATTTTCACGTGATTTTATTCGTTGAGTTATGGGCCTTTTTTCATCATGCTATGCTCTTTTTTTACGCGATCTAGTGGAGGTACCTACATTACATTCATTACGGGCTAATATCCTTGGAAAAGGTATGAATCTTCTCCCCTCACCGCGCCCCAACCAGCTATTGGTAGAGAGCACGACAGACTGGGTTCTATAGCCTTGGATGGCAACAGGTCTACCGTAGAAAGAAATGGCAACATATTCCTGGAAAAAAATCTGCCTCATCAGTCATATATCAAAAGATACATGATCGCATAAGCGTGTATCACGCATGGCACATAACTGACTGATGCTATACTTTAACGATTGAAAGTTTTGATATTAAGTTCGTGCATAATTATCAAGCGTTATTTGTAGATATTATTTGTTAATAAAAATTGCCGATTTTTACATTTTTTAATAAAAATATCATTTTATTTTCATCTTATTGTTGAATTATTAATTTTTCATTTTTCATAATGAATATTGTTTAAAAAAGACCTAATAATTATGCACCAATCCAATATAATCCTGCAAATAGAAAATAGCTACTTGAGAGTTACAGAGTGAGTGGCACACTTTATGGATATAAGTGGGGGAGGTGATGATTAATCGTAGACATGAAAAGGTTTAGGAGTAGCGATCGGTGAAGCATACTTTTGGGCATCGGTTCCACAAAAAAAAAAACGATTCGTGGGAAGGTGGTACCTGAGTGAAACTTACATCCCACCAATGAAATACGAAAGGAATGAAGTGAGGTCTCTGCAATTTCCGTGGCCTGGCAAATTTTAGCCGTGAAGTTAAGAAATAGTGGAACTAAAAAATATAGTTCGTGTGAACGCATTCCTTGGAAATAGCGACAGATCAGCGAGAGAATCGCGACATTTCGTCTGAGAAAAAAGGACCAGAAACGCTTTTGGGCTATCAAAACGGGAAATTGAAGAGTGGGTAGCTCCTGTTCATATGTGGCAGCTCTACTTCATTTTCGGCTTCATCTGGATCTTGTAAAGGCTTAGCAGGAGGTGTCTTACTGGAAGTAACTTCTGGAGCGGTACAAGAACCGGTTATTTTTTTAGCATCTTTACCGATAGATCGTATGTACGAAATCTATTTGAGGTTTGGATTGAGTTTACGCCTCAGTAGATTCTCAAGACACGCGATCTGCTCGGTTATATATATATATATATATATATATATATATATATATATATATATATATATATATATATAAACGGTAGCCTCTTCTTAACGAACTAGGTTGACATGAAGCGGAAAGATTATATTGAATCCATTGCTTGGTCGGCTGTTATGAAAGTTGGTTCACTTCGTCGTGCTGGTCAGTTTCCTCTCATCAATCTATCTTAAATATCTATAAGTCTTCCATTCGTTCATGCTTAGAATATTGCTTCCACATAAAGTCAAAAGAAGAATCAGCAATATTATTGATCCTGATCTGGCGTCTCGGTTTCCGTAACTTTCCAACCCCACTAAAGTTGCCACCCTGTACATTTTCTATAGATATTCTATGGCAATTGTTCGCATGACCTCTTTGCCAGGGTACCTAGACTTAATGAATTTACGACTAGATTGTCGATGAGATATCACTAATAATCCAGGTGACTTGACTGCATGTAAACTTAAATTCTATGTTAATAATTTATTTTTTCGAATTTCTCGCTTGTGGAAATTTCTTCCGGCTCCTTGCTTTCTATTTAACTTTACTCTACAAAAATGTAAACGTGACGCCAATCGCTTTTTACTGTTCTCCTGGTTACTCTTCCTTTGTTCGTTCTATTTACTAAAGTTTATTTGTTTTAATTCTTTCAGACCCAGTAACCCCTTACATGCTAGTGGCTGTACTGCTTTGCTTGAGTGAACCCTATTAAAAAATAAATTTAAAATCAAAATATTAGAATAATATTATTCATCTTTAGTGTGTTTGTTAATATGTAACATATACACTATTTCTAAATAAATTGTAGCAAAAATGAATTTAAAATGAAAAAAAAAAAAATATCCGTCATTAATCTATGCCTTACTCGGGTAATTGTGATAAAAAGTATTGGGATTGATGTCATAAAACTAAAACTAAAACACATATTAATTCAGTATTTAATCTTCTTCAAAATAGTCACCTTCTGAAGCCACGCACATTAACTGGCGTCGTTTCCATTGCTGGACGCCCTCTTTTAGCAAAGCGAACAGCTGCCCCGCGGAATAATCATGAATTTCCTTGATGTCTTGGAATCTTGTTCCTCTCAGTTGGGTTTAGATTTTGAAGAGGAAAAATTCGCAAGGGGCGGGATCTGGGTAATATGGTGATTTCCGGACCTGGGGTATGTTGTGCTTTGCTAAAACCTGATACACAAGTTATGGTCTCTAATGGAATCTCCCTAGAGTGATGAGACGACCACACTCTACACACTTCCCTTCCAAACACTGCTATAACCAACGGTAGTGATCGAGAACATTATAACATAGTATGAATGCGCAATAGAGTTCAAGATCAGTCTGTGCCAAGCGGCTTCAGTAGGCGTACTTTAGCTCTGCAACAGTCCTGATACTTTTTGTTCAGACCTCGTATACGGGCAACGTCGCATAGATCTACTAGGATAATCATAAAACTGATTTTTCTCTTTTTTTCGATACAATTCTGTCAACATTAACGACTTTTTTTTCCTCTCTTTCTCTCTCTCCTATGATCTTGAGATGCACTCATTGTTAATCCACGCGGCGGTGTGCTATGAATAATTCCAAATGACTAGCAACCGCTTTACTAGAGTTAGTTAATCCTCACCATTGATTGTCATTTTTTCCTCTCCCATCGATTACTGCATATCAAGCTAAAATGTCGGCCTGTTAATCATTGCTTATTTATGTAACTGAAAAGCTACTATGCGATCCAATTTTTTGTTTCATTGAGGATTGCTCGTCTATGTGAGTAATGTCTAGTCCATGTCCTAAATAGTGAGCTCTTATAATAGGTCGGGCTTGTCAGGAGAAACTCAACTAGCATAGCTTCCGGTTTCATAGGAGTCCTCAAGCTTCACCACTTCTGGGTAGTGAATCATGTAGTGAAAACTGATTTAATTTTTCAAAATTTCCATCATGTTTTGAAACGAATTTCAATAACTATATTCACTTAGAAGGCACGGTGGTTTAATGGATAGCGGTCCGGATTGAGGAAATGAAGAGCCGAGTTCGAATCCCAGTCTTACGTGCTAATACCCTTGGCAAAGATATGTATCCTCGTTTTCTCACCCAGCCCAGCTATGGGTAAACACCAGGGCAGACCAGCTTCTACAGTCTTGGATGTCAACTGGTCTAACGCAGAAAGAAATAGCAACATCCTGCGAAAAACAAATTGCCTCGTCAGTCATATATCGAAAGATACATGATCGCCTAAGCGTGTATCGCACGTGGCACATAACTGATTGTCTGATAAAACAGCTATAAGCACAGTGTATACATTTTTCTGAGTTGATATTTATTTTGGTTTTTGAATGCTAATGCTAAGCTATCGATATTATAATTATAAAAACCGGTTGAAGTAATTCCTTTTATTTTTTAATTGATAAAGGCTGATTGAGAAAAGAATGTTAAAAACTATTTTAATCAAATATTTTGAAATTTGCTTGGAAAAAATATATTTTCGAATAATCGTAAACTACATTACAAAAAAACTAAAACCGCCATTGTAAGCGAATCATTTTTGAAATCGCTCATAATAACGGAATAGATGCTTTGCATTAACGATACTGAAGCAGGTTCATTAAAGGCGCAGAGGGAGATAAATTTACGTAACTGAAGCATGAATTAAAATTTTAAATAAAAAGAAAAATTCAACGCGAGACGCAATACAGTAGAAATGTAAATTACAAAAAGACAACACGCTTTCAATGAAAATAATGTTTTTAACAAAAATAAACATAAATAAAAAAAAAATAACCTGAAAAAAAACAGAATTGTGACTAATATATTTATTTCATAATTTATCCAATCTCTGAACTGCTTCTAAAACGAAACATTTATCAATATCATATACAGTTGGGACCAGCTTACGAATAACGAATCATGTCTGCTAACAAAATCAAACTGCTGTATCACAATGACGTGTGTTAATAAGTAGCGTTTTTATAAAATTATTTTATATAATCTAAAAGTAGAAATCTAATTTAAAATTAGATCAAAAGATACAAGGAACCTTATCAAATCAAGTGTGCACTGTACCACGTCGTGGAAATTGAAGATTTTACAATCAAATAACGAAAGGCGATTTAGAGTTGTTTAAAAATATTTAGTTTTTCATATTAGATTAATTAAAAAAAAAAAAAAGAAAAGATTATTCACTTAAAATGCAATCAGCAGATGTTTTTGCAGCCACAGCAAAAAGAAATGAATAAAGAAAAGTAACATCAGCGAAATTAATGAAATCTGTCAGCGGCAGAAATTCTTAAAAACAAAATAGGAAGAAAATTGTTGTCATTTTTAGAAATATTGCGATCATGCTAATAACTAATTTGAAATTCTTATCCAGCATTTAACCGCCTTGTCGGCTAGGACTTCAAAATACGCCGAATGCACATTTGTAGAGGGGTAAGACCCCACCAAATGAGGCATCCTGTGTAAGACGATAGACTACATCCGCGTCCTGGGTAAGACTATAAACTAAATCCATGTCCTGGGTAAGACTATAAACTACATCCTGCGTCCTAGGTAAAAAGATAAACTACAACCGGCGTACTGTGTAAGACGATAAACTACGTCTCTGGTCATGAGATTTGAGGAGCGTGGAACCACCTCTTAATTGCTGGTGTTCATAGGTCCAACCTTACCCGGGGTGGTAACACCTGTTAGAGCTTCAACTATGGGCAAATAGTTAACCCCAAGCTTGGGTCAAAACACTGTGAAAGTGTAAATATAAGTTTTTAATACTAGCAATATATTTTTGACGAAAAAATATTACTATCGATACATTTTTTTTTTGTATATTATCAGCAATAAAAATATTGTCGGCATTAAAAAAAACCACTTGAAGTAGATAATGCCGTAAAACAATGCAAACCAATATTTAGACTTCTATTTTTATTTTCTTTTATTTTATTTTTTTACAGCTTATCAGCCTTTTGCAGTTTATTTAAAGCCTGGAATACTTTTATAATTATCTGTTTTAGATAATAATTATTGACTGATAAAAGTCCTATTAATTAATCCATAGATGGGGGAAGAGGTTGTGGATTAATTTATTCAGTTGCTGCCAATTTGACCTGATCAGACTTACTATAAATAAGTAAATAGTTATGTCATCAGCGTGAATTCAGAGTTAGTTAAAAGGTGGGATTAGTACAAAAAATATCGAGAAGAGGAGCCATTCAAGATAACTTTCATTTCGCGATTTGATAAGAAAGACTGAATGGGTTCTAAAAATTATCAAGACATAACACAACTTATGAAGAAAACCGGTATTCCGATGCCTGTGAAACGCTTTCGAGATGTGAAAAGCAACAGCTCAATTTTCATCATTCTTATTTGCTACTTATAGGCATATTTTCATTAAGTGCCTTTTCCATGTGGGATATTGTTATTTGCAGTGATACCTTTCGTAACTCAGATTGATAAACATTTAGGCGATCTTTCGATACATGACTAACGAGGCAGATTTTCCCGCAATATTTTTAAAATTTAATTATGTTTAAATGCACTAAGAAATCCTTGACATTTGTATGTGTTGGGCTGGGAAATAAGTCCTGAGCGTTTTTTTTTTTTTTTTTTTTTTTTTTTTTTAAATTAAAACATCTTTGGAAGGCCAAACATTTCGCGAATGTTTTAGAACAAACAATTCTTCTTGTTATTATAACATTTAAACATATGTATGATTTTTTTTTTAATTTCATTACATTCTAGTTCTATTTCAGATACCTAAAATGTCAAGTAAACAAAACTGCTCATTTTCGACACTTTTTGCTTTTTGCATATAATCGGGAGTTAACGCCGTCAAAGCAGCTCGTGAGGTTTGTGACGTGTATGGAGATGTTGCAACGCCTCAAAGTACCGGCCAACGTTGGTTTTCACATTTCAAAAAAGGAAATTTTGAGGTGGAGGTTGGGGAGCGCCACGGACGATCTGTTGAGTTTGATGAGGAGTGATTAAACCAGATCGTTAACAACGACCAGAGAACTGGCGGAACAGATGAACTACAATCGCAAAACTGTGGTAAATCACCTTCATTGAATCGGGAAGGTTCAGAAACTTGGTTCATGGGTGGCACACGAGTGGCATGGCAACATCAAGTATCAGCGCGCAACAATTGTAGCCACTTCGCTGGCTCGGCATCACTCAACATACGGTTATAAACAGATGCTCGTTTATTGCACGGTCACAGGCGATGAAAAATGGTGTCTTTACGTCAATATGAAGCAGCGTAAAAATGGCTCAGCCCCAATAAGCAAGCGACGCCTCGAGCAAAACACGATCATCATCCTCGAGGGGTCATGTGTGTATGGTGGGACTGGTAAGGCATAATTCATTGTGAATTACTTTAGCGAAACTAAACGATAAATGCCGAGCTCTCCGTTCAACAACTCTAGCGCCTCAGTGAAGCAATTCAGCAAAAAGAACGAATCGGCGACACGACAACGTCCTCACATCGCCAATATGATCAAAACCTTTATTCAAGAATTTAGATGGGAAAGGTTGCCTCATCCTCCGTACTCGCCAAGCTTGGCACCATCAGATTTTCATCTTTGTCGATCTTTTTTCGATGCCTTATGTGGTGTAACGTTCAATACTGATGTTGAATTAAGGGTTTCGTTGGACGAATTTTTCAGCTCAAAAACAGGAGATTTTCATCGTCAAGGAATATAAAAAAATTGTGAGGAATAGGGAAAAGATTATCAACGTCAACAAAGATTATATTGTTGACTAAATTTATGTAAATTAACATTTTAAGACCATGATAATAAAACCTAATGAAAAACGCTCAGGACTCATTACCCAGTCCAATATTTTTGTTGGTTTTATTTATTTACATTTAAATGTATACCTTTTACTTTATTCTCACTTATTTTCAGTTTTGTTTCAGTCTATTACTTTTGCTCGCCTTTCTTCTTTCGCCTCTTGCTCAGATTGCATATTTTCTTTAATTCTCAATCTTTTTTAGCCATTCATTTTTATTTCCTCACAAGCGAACATTGTAGTACGAAAATTTGTTTCGTTATTTCTCCTCGTAGTCCACATTAATCCTTTCTATTTGTCATATTTTTTTACGCTAAATGAATAATGAGTTGCATAACGGACCTGCGCGTGAGGAATTATAGTGAGAAGATCATTGCACGGGGACAATTCCACTCTCTCGGCCTGGGAGGCATTGATTCAGTGGAACACGGAACTGTTAGGACGACAGACTGCCAAGCTGCAGTGGATGACTACGAATTCTTTAGGTGTCACGTCCATGCTCTAGGGTTCTCCACAAAACTTGCGGCCACCGCTTACACAACCGTTGGAGCTACAGGTGATCTCTTCCGCTCGTTCCGCTGGAAGTCAGTCTTCGCATGTAGTAGGGCTGATACAGCCCAAGCCTAACTCACCGGGCGTTTCAGAACCATCGGCTACCATCACCTGGCTTAGCCGGTCCTCGAAAACCCTTACCCGGAGTAGCTGCTGTTGCATGCGACAGCTTCTAGAAGCCACAGGTGAGAGCGGAATGACAGGTCAGGGCCAGTGGCAGGCGAGCTGCCTCGAAAAGAACATGGCAACCCCCCTGATAAATTTACTATCTCTGACACCCTATAATCCACCATATTTACGCTATTATTCATGCATCCATCCATCTTTCTTCTGTTCAATTATTTTGAAACTAACTCCATTACATTAACATTTTACCCATTCTGCCGTATGGCTCAAGGACTCCCTCTTTTCCTTCGTAATTTCTATCTTCTCGCCGCAAAGAATTTATACACAGCTACACACCAACCGTCTTTACTAACCAGGCGTAAAAACGACTGTCTGCAACAAACGCGCATTTTTTTCTATTTATCAAGTCCAATGCCACCGACACAGCCACTATTAGACGAACAACAATTGTAACTTACACCGTTCTGTCTCCCTCGCTATCTCTGGTGTCCGTCTTGTAGCTTTCGATTTTTCACTGGCAATCAATATTTGTAGTTTGCCGCTTGAACTCTCAAACAATGTCTGAAAAAAATAAAAAGCTCGAAATCATCAAAAGAAGAGTTACCAAGCCGTTTTCTCTTTCATCATCCTCTTCTGGGGTTCCAGACAGACACGCAACACGTTGATATTTTGTTTACATTCCTACAATCCAATAACTTCTATTAACTATCTTGTTTGTAAGATATTCCCGAATAACTTTCTCAGTTATTTTTCTTAGAAAACGTCAAAATTAGCTCTATTAAAAAGATACACGAAATACATACACACACACAATATATATATATGACGTCACACATTATGAAATGGACAAAGTCCACAATAAATTTTAAGACGTTTTTCATGTTCATACGTTCTTTTTATAGATAAAAATATTTAAGTAAATACTCTGTTTATAATAAACAGTATTAACGATATTTACCGGCCTGAGTGTCTGAAAAAAAATTCATAGAAAATGTACATCCTTCGACAGGAATCGAACCTGTATCCAAAAGGAACCGTCATATAGCCGATTTAGCCACAGAGGAGCGTTTCATATATATATATATATATATATATATATATATATATATATATATATCTTAGATAATTAATTTTACTATTTTATTTTTTAATTCTTATCTAATAATTATTAATTAATTATCTACTGTAAATAATTTCAATCAGCTAACCTTATCATTAAAAATCACAATACAGCATCAGAATCAAAGTCCAAATTACAACGATGGAACATTATTTATGAGATCAAATGCCCGTTAAGGAACTGTGTTCCTGATCAATCCGAATTCCTAAATGTTTACATCGGTCACACTACCACATGCCTATCGAGACGCTTTACGTTACACGTTTCTGACCAAGCCCCTCTATTAGAAGGCATTTAAACACACAAAGAAAATTACCAGACTCCATCTGAAACATACTAGTAGAATATACAAACATAATAACCTCATCCACCATGTAAAACAGATTATAAATAATGGAAGCCTTAATAATAAAAAAGAAAAAAAAACATCACTTAATAATATTAACAACGAACCAGACTACAATGTCCTAAATCGGTTCGGAAAATAAAACATCTGTATATCACAAAAGACATACACATAACGGAGACACTGAATTACACTGAATAAATAAAATCATAATAGCCGAAAGCGTCCGGAATTATAAATCATTTGGACAGTTTCTACACACTCTGTGTTCAAAAGAGAAAACACTTGTACAAACACAAGACAAATTAAATAAAAAAACTTAATCGTAGTAACTTGTCTGTCGTTTTTAAAGAAAAACGATTCCTGTTGATTTTAATTCCTTACTTAATAACAGGATCTCTTATAAGTGTTTTCCTCTTTTTCGATATTCCTTGGTTAGACATAGCTTTTCCCTCCACACTGAAACCATATAGAATATTTCTATGTAGTACACGTATGGATTGATACTTTAATAGAGAAGACTGGGAATAGGTAGGAAAGAGAAAAGATCAAAAGAAGAACTGGTTTCAGGAAGACAGAAGATGGCGATTGACGTTGCATTTAAATTTTTGAAATTATCAGGGAAGCAAGAAATCGGAAGTGATTTCCACAGGTGGCAAGTGCGAAAAAAGAAACATTTGTAGTGGATGTGGCGATTGAATTTAGCTAATCTTACAGTAAATTGACCTAGTTGCCAATCTAGTAACAAGCTCAAATTCATGTATTCGGGCCACCAGGAAGAAAAGCTTGTTAGAGCAGTTGTGATGAAATTATTTGTAGAAAAGACATAGGGAAGCCACGTCACATCGGTGAGAATGTTTGACGGAAGTCGAGGTTCATGGCCACGATTGATTACATTGCAGATCCTTCTTTGAATTTTGTAAATAATCTCGTGATGTATAGCACGAACACAAGACTCGATGTGGCAACATTATTTAATGCACGGAAGAATAGTGGATTGTAAATGTGCAAGATGGTTTCGGACTAAAAAAATTTCTCTTGCACGTCACAGTGACCCATTTTTCCTTGCAGTAGATGCTACCTAAGATTCTATATAGTCACTTCAGGTATTGTCAGAGGAAAACGTGAGGCCAATAATGCGTATTGTGTTGCTCACATGGAGGTACGCATCATCCATACATAACAGACAGAAAACGTTCTCTGTGATTGTTAAATGGACATAACCTTTTAATATTCCAAACCCACTGGCATTTTAACGCTGAAATATTCGGGGTTTCTTCGATTTTAGCGTATTGCAATCAGTTTGATAGTTGGGGTTGGTCATGATAAATAATAACACAAAATATTTTTTCCTAATCCTTGCCAAATACATTTTTTCAAAATTCCGGTGATCAGTGGAAGTATTACGGCACTGTTTTTTATAATTCATAATTTAAATATGTGCATTTGTTTGGTTTCAAATTAAAACAAGGATAATAAATTCTATAGCCAACAACTCTATATGTTCAGCATGATCCAGAGAATAAAGTTATATTAGAATAAAAAACAGAATGCTGCATTAAACAATTTACAGGACATGGCTTTCGGCTTCTTCCAGAAAACATTATTTTCTCAATGTTAAAAAGTAAGATGAATTGGAGTTGATGGATAAGACTATAAAAAGAATTGTTCAATGGATAAATAAACTTTTATTCATACATAATTATGTCAAATTACAAGACTAATTTTAAAATTTTATTCAAATTACATCTAAAAATATTACCAAGCATGGATAAATTTTTCAATGAAAAAATGTTTTGCTTCAGTATTAGCGAGCTACAAAAGAAGATATTAAAGATAATTGAATTCGTCAATTAAGAAGCAACAGACAGCTCAATATCTCACAAAATGGAGTTTGTGAACCTTCAAATTATGATCTGCCAGAAGTTCTAATTAATGGAACGACGTTGGAGTTGCCAAAATTGCCCGTGCATTCGCAAGGTGCAGAAAGAACATTGACATTTACTACTGAAGCTTCCAAAAATTTATATCAATGTAGCTATACATTATGATGTAACATGTTATTCAGTGCAATACTTTTAGTGAGATTTTCAATAAATAATTCAAATTTAAAATGTTTGCCTTATAATTTTTACGCTGCAGTATTATGGTACTATATACATTTTTATCAATCGTTTGTGATTATAATCATCATATTCATTGAATAGCCTTTTTTGTAATTTTTTTCATAATTTTTACTCAGCTTTCATTTATCAAATACAGTAAAAAACAAATACTTATTTTACTTGCCATTTATAATTAAAATTCTCATTGTAATATATTCCACATTCGATGTATCTAATATAAAAATATTAACTTTATTTGGATTTATCCTTGAAATAGTGACTCTTTGAAATCAGATTGTGTGAAAAAACCTGCGGAAAAAAAGTATTTCTGTACATTTTCTCATACGTTTTTGAAATTAAACGCGCAAAAATTACTAAAAGCTATGAATCTAATTTTTAGTGTCAGTAAATTTTATATAACACCCAAGCTTTCGAACTGAGATCAATGTTGATATTTCTTTAAAAAGTGTTAAGTCAAAGTTCCATGTCGTAAAAAGTATTCGCTTTGCTTACACTTCTTAATTTTCCCATCATGAGATTTTAATCGAATTAACAAGAAAAATTAAGTTTTAAAGCACCAAAGACTAAGTGATCTGGTTTTAGTCGATATTAGATTAGAATTTGTATGCTTACCTTTATCATAACCTAATCAGTACGGCGGAGTAATGGATAGCGGCTCGGACTGACGTATTGGAGAGCCGAGTTCGAATACATTGTATTCACTTACGTGCAAATACCATTGAAAAAGGTATGAATCCGCTTTTATCTCCCTTCAACTCTGGGTAAATATCTGGTCAGATTGGCTTCTATACTTTTGGATGGCCACCGGTCTACCGCAGAAAGAACGGCAACCTACTTCGGAAAAAATCTGCCTCGTCAGTCATGTATCGAAAGATACATGATCGCCTAAGCGTGTAAGCGTGCCACATGACTGACTGATACCGATTTTATCATAAGGTTGTAAGAATTCTCATGATTTTCCTAAGTTCTTTTTTCCGTATCCTCGTGAATTCAGACCGATATAATCTTACCTGATTCCGAGTACAATCTTGAATAAACAAACATTTTATTAATCTTGAAAGTATAATATTGAATAATCATAAATATATTTATATTGTCTGCCAATTATCAGTTGTGTGATATCAATTAGTATAGAAATGGTAATAATCGAAAATTATAGTGCCCAACAGGCTAGATAACGATTGACCCTTGACTGAAAGAGATTAACATTGAATTATTCATATTTATCGCCACGCGGGTAGATGTTCTAGAAAAGGAAAATTCTTGGGGAAAAAACCGTCGGAGTATAGTTTTCTTACCTAGCAAATTTGGAGAGAACACAACGACAAATCTTACAAATAGCTGAAAAGGACAGGAGGTTGTGGAGACCCATGATAGAAATATGTAGAAGAAATGAGAAATTACAAGTCTTTAGTGAACTTTAAACATTCCAAACGGCTGTAAACTGTAGAAAAGCTTGACTGAATAAACTTGCTTTTGATTTGTTCAAATAATCAGAATTTGATCTGTTTTTGGATATTTAAACAGCAAACTTTCTATTAAAATATAAATGCAAATTGATAACATTGAAATTATTTTGATAATAATTTAGCTAGTCCGAAATGGCTATCCATTCATACTTGTATTTCCAGTTATATCAAATCAGATTTGCAATAGTGACAGTTATTTAACATTTATATATAAAATTCTGTGACTTCCGTTAGTCTGTCCATCCGTCACACCTTCTAAAAAAGTCATACACTGATCGATCAAAACCGGAATTATCGGAGACGTGTAAACAGGGTGTACAAAGTACAGTTGGTTTTACTGGGGTACGCAGCTAAATACAGTAAATTTTCAATAATATTTTTTGGAAAAATTAATTATTTATAATTAACTTACAAATACTGACACGATTTTAAAACAATTTAATAATTAAAATAAATATTTATTTAATAAAAATGGAATATCGTTTTTTTTGTGTATCTTTTCTTTAAGTTTTTGTTTCATGGATTTGATTTGCGAAAGTGAACGAAACGAAGAGACTAACAATCTCAAAATTAGCGATAAATTAAACAATACTAAATACTGTCAGAATTTAAATAAGTGTTTATTATTATATATTGTAAATCTCTATCATTATTGATATGCTCTTAGGACCGAAATTATTCTTATAAAATCTATTGTGTATATTAAGCATTGCTTTTTTCTTTTTAATTCTTAACAGTTAAATTTAACCTAAATTTTACATTGGTTCCAATTTTAACCGTTTTTTATTAACCAACAGTAAGAGTTTAAATAGTTCATATTATGTTTCGAAACTTAAAATCTATACTGAATGCATGGACATTCACAGAATAAAGCAAACAGCTGGCGGCAAAAGAAGCTCACGCAAAGAGAAACTAAATAAACACATATTCGAAGAGCTATTGGGTATTTCTCATTGTAGTAGGTGTAGCCCAGAAGTGGACATTATACAATTACATTATGTAGAACCATTCAAATTATGCTACGTCACGAACACAATGGACAGCAGTGAAGATTACATCGTTTTGTAAGGAAGAAAAACAAGATAAGTGTGGGCGACGTCGATAGCGATGTTCGCCTTCTGAATATCAACTTTTACAAACTTACGGTTTGTGTAGCCATGAAATTGATGTCTACACTTCATCGAGGATTGCGTATGGCCTGAATTTAGTTTTAGCTTTTTCCTCTGGGGACAGGCAGTTTTTATAATAATAACATAGGTCTTATGCACATATTTAAAGTTATTTGCGAAGTTTTAAAGAGGTCATCCTTCGAGCTGTAAAACCTATAAAAGTTTATCTAACATGTGATCTTCTGTATAAGATTATTCGTGTACCGCGCTTCGTTAGTTTTCAAGTCCGTTATATCCTTCCAATGCCTCAGAAATAATGGACTATCCCGTTTTGATCGCGTGGAATAATGAGAAAATGAAAGAAAGAATAGAAGTATGAAAGGAAGAGGAGAGCGTGACAGAGAGAGAGAGAGAGAGAGAGAGAGAGAGAGAGAGAAAGAGAGACAGACAGACAGAAAGAGAGAGACAAAGAGAGGCAGAGAGATACAGAGAATCAGATTAAGCTGATAAGAAAGGATACTGCAATTTAGTCTTAGCCAAAAGGCCTATTGTATTTTCTTGTCGACCTCAGTTTAATGTGAGGAGCCCTATCCCGTGCACCCGAGCCAAGTAAAAAATATATATAGATAAATAAATAGCCCAGCTTCTACAACCATTGGTGAATTGGTATAACTATATATCACCCTTCTTAATAAGCAATAAGGAAGTAGTGACTCGGTCAGGTGTTTCCCGGGGTCCAGTCACCTTTCAGTATTTTCAGTGGCACCCTGTGCGCAGACAGAGACACAACTTAGTTGCGCTCTGTCCGAGGAAATGTAGTTTATCCGTTCGAGGGCGGGTACTACACTTTGATCCCTGTCCAAATGCCGAGAAGCGATTGTATTTACCAGAGCGTCAACGTCGTTACCGGAAATGACACAAGGATCAGGTTTAAAGGGGGTGAAACGACAATACCACAGAAACATTACGAAAGTCCCTCGGCACTTCTTATTTGTAGACTTCTCTGGCGCCGCTCATTGAACCCAACCCTCTCCCGATAGAGGGGAACTATCTGGAAGGAAGGCCCACTGGCACTTGACCTCATATTATTAGTATCACCCGGCCAAATGGCCGAGAAGCATAGAAAACCGCGATAAAAGACTCATTATTTATACGCACGGGAAACTGAGTAAGACAATCGCCAAAAATACAGTTACCTTAAATTTAATAACATTATATTATTTGGCTAGTATTTATTAAGGTATATAACGTGTAATACCAATTTAAGTCGTCAGTACGCAACATACATAACATATTATACACAACACTCATTTCATAGTATTCATATAAGGAATATTGTTGTTATCAATGTTGATGGTGTCACAACATTTCGACAGTTGAGCCTTGCGGCCTTCAACGGATCTATATGAACCTGGATAACCTGCAGAAATTTCCGAATCTACCCTTTGTTTAATTTACCGGCGTAGAGTGCTATCGTTCCACTGCCCATGCCTAGGTATATCTTGTCTAGTTCAGACATTTAGTAGCGATCTATAAACACCTGAGGTGAGATAGAGATAACAACGGCCGAAACGTTATCATAAAAAAATTGGCATCCGAATGTAAATAGTGATAATTCATTATACAGTTTAAAGTCTAACAAAACGGCACATGTTTCTTACATGTGAAAGATTGTAATACAACTAAAATAAATTATTACATCTACAATTAATAAAATAAACAGTGACTTGTTGGAAATCAGAGTATCAATATAGTCATGTAGCTAAAGTACACCACAATGAAGTTTTGGAACTACGAAGTAAAATTTACATATTTGGGAAAGTTATTAGAATAATCAGAACTTATTCTTGGAAACTGCCTGTATACTAATATAAAATAAATTCAGAAAATATTAAAAATTAGGTATAAGACAATGATGTGTCGCCTTACCAGACTTTTTCACCCTAAATACTGAGGCGAATCCTACCAAGACTTATTGTTGGCAGCCAGAAACTTAACACCAGACATGAAGATAATATTATGATAATATTAGACACAGAAAGGAAGCTAAAGTAATTTCTACAGAAAATAGTAAAGAAAAGCGAAGAGAAATGATTGAGCAACATTACAAGAATATAGAATGTATGGTTGACTAGATAAGGAATCGCCGGGCATACAAATTACAATGTGAACATGCCAAAATCAAGAAAGTACGACAGTTTAAATATCTGTTTATTTTTTAACAGGGTCAGAAAATTGTGACATCGATATCCGAACGGTTGGGATAGAGAAATATAGCTTCCAAAAGATAAGCAGAGTATCTGGGGGAAAGTGTACTCAAATGTCACGTAATGTCATTCTTTCTATATAGTAGTGAATGCTGGACAATCTCCTCAGAGATGAAGAATATATTTGAAGCAACACAAATGTGGTTCTACACATGGATGCTAAGAATACTGTAGACCAAACGTTCTCAGCCACGACGAAGTTTTAGGGAAAATGTAAATGTAATGGACAGTTATAATTTTTAAAAAGAGGCAGAAGAAATTTCTAGGCCACTTAAGAAAAACGGCTTGGAAATTCTGACAGAAAATATGAACGGTAAGAAGGACTGAGGAAAACAGCGCATAACCCCCTGTCTAACGAGACTGTGAAATGAATGGAGGAGCAGGATTTACAAGAGATAGCGATGAGAGAAAAATTTACTAAGACCTACATGTACAAGAAATTTTGGAGAGCCAAGATCGCCAACATCTTGAGGGAACATAGCACATATAAAAAGAAGAAAAAGAAAAAAAGAAAAAAAGAGAAAAAGAAAAAAAAGAAGAAAAAAAAAAAGAAAAAGAGGCGAAAAAAAAAAACGAAGAAAAAGAAAAAAGAAGACAAAGAAGAAAAATAACAAGACAAGATGAAGAAGAGGGATATGAAGATGAAGAATATGAAGATGAAGGAGATGAAGACGAAAAAGAAGAAGCATAAGAAGAAGAAGAAGCATATGAGGAAGAAGAAGAAGTATATGAAAAAATATAAATAAGAAGAAATATATGAATCAGAAGTATATGAAGAAGAAGTGGTATATGAAGAATAAATATATGAGGAAGAAGAAGAGGAGAAAGAAGAGGAGGAGGAAGAAGAATAGGATAAAGAAGAAGAGAAAGAAGAGGAAGAGGAAGAGGAAGAACAGTGAGCTTGAGTAAATGAGTGACACAAAGATGTTTAGGAGAGATAGCAATAAGACAAAATATTCTAAGGGCTACAAAGGACAGAAAATTTGGGACAGCCATGATCACCAACGTCTTGAAGGGACACAGGCCATAGAAGAAGTAAAAGAAGAGTGAGCTTGAGTAAATGGTTGGTAGTAAAGTATTAATGAATCCTTCTGATTTTCCATTCAAATTCCCAGAACACTCATTAAGGCAGAATTGCGCTTCATTATGTCTCAATGGTCGTAGAATGATGTCATGCCGGGATCCAAACAAAAAGAAAGGCGTTAACATAAATAATAACGTCTTCTAACGTGGCCAAGTATACGCCCTCTTGGTTGCGTTATATATAAAGGGTATTTATGATACTTGCTCACGTGGCTGAATGGTTAGAACATTCGCTTTCCGACGATGAGAGGCAGGTTGTAATCTCACTGCTCTCGATTTGTCAGGAAGGTTATTTCTTGATTGCATCATGTGGCATATTTTTAAAGTAACTAAAGATCATATCATGGGTTAACCTAAACCTTGAGAGATCAATTTGGTAGCAGGGACTAAGCAAACGCCGTAAATGGTTGTGCTAGCAGGAAGTAATAAGACATCGCCACCGAAAGTTTCAAAACTGTTAACGCCAGACGACGCGCGCTGTCCCGCAACGATCCGCTCAGCATAATCGCAGTATAAACCACAATCGGACTCTGTAGGTGTTGAGCAAACGCAAATGCATTTGAACAGGTATCTGCATTAGGGATTAGCCCAAGCAGACAAGCTATGATTGGGAATGAATAGCTAGATATTATGATTCTAAGAATTATAATGCAATGAGAAGATGTCATGTAAAGGACAGTTCGCTAGTTATCATGCTAGAGATATTGCATTCGTTCTAAACAACGCAAACTGTACAGCACCAAGGAAATTCATAAGTGGCTATTTCCAAAAGCCTATAAGTTTAGCATTTATTAAATGCTTTTCTGAAACTGACAAAACAAGGAATTGGGTGGGATATTTTTTATATCTTATGGAGCTGCTGGATAAATATCAAATAAAATAAAATATAATAGAAACTCTAAGAGATGCTATCTGTTTGCCAGAGATCAATTTAATTGTAGAGGGTGTTTCAAAAAGAATACGCCAAAATCATTACTCTGTTTTTTCAGGTTTTCATTGTAGCGGACTCAATCAGTGGTTATTTGATAGAGTAGTTATCAAAGTTTGATTGGATGTCAGTTTCACCGCTGTCGTTAGAATAACTTCCGGTACAGCTGAATTGTGGGAAGATCAATCAAAATGGCGACTCCTCAGCAGAAGGCGTTTTGCTTGCTTGAGTTCGCGAAAACAAACGCAATTGTCACGGTGCAGCGTGCTTTCAGAACAAAATTCGGCATTGATCCGCCCCATCGTGAGAGCATTCGACAGTGGGTTAGACAGTTTAAAGAGAGTGGGTGCCTGTGCAAAAGAAAGAGTCCTGGAAGACCATTTGTTACAGAGGAGCAAGTGGAGAGGATCCATGATGTATTTGAGAGCAGCCCACGTAAGTCCGTATGTCGAGCAAGTCTTCAGCTTGCCATCCCTCATACCACTGTCTGGCGTGTGTTAAAGAGACGATTACACATGAAACCATACAAACTAAACCTCGTCCAAGCACTTACTAATGATGACAAGGTGATGCGGAGGACATTCTGTGAGTCAATGCTGGCAGATTCGAATGACATTTTTCAGCAAGATGGAGCACCACCCCATTGACATCTCGGGGTTAGAGCTTATCTGAATGAAAACGTGCCTCAGCGATGGTGATGGATTGGGAGGAGAGGTGCTAAAGACTTTGCTCTCTGTGCTTAGCCTGCCAGATCCCCGGATCTCACTGTGTGTGACTTTTTCTTGTGGGGGTATGTTAAAGACCAAGTTTATGTTCCAGCACTTCCAGCAAGTATCGATGACTTGAAAGATCGAATAACAGCTGCAATCAAAACGGTGGACCGTGATATGCTGAGGCGCGTTTGGGAGGAATTCTCATATCGGCTTGATGTTGTCTGCGCTGCCGGTGGTGACCACATTGAGCGCTTATAAAACATGAAATGAAACTTGAATGTATATACAACACATGTGTTCATGCTAGAGGTTTGTAATTTTTTTCGTTTTTGACACATCACGTGATGATTTTGGCGTATTCTTTTTGAAACACCCTGTATTTTCCCAGTGTACATGAAGAATTCATGTCTCTAACAAATACATTTAAGATATCAAAGATCTTTAGATTTTTCGAGAGTCTGTCAATCGAGTTAAACTTCAGAGAATTTTAAAATAAAACACATTTTTACGGCTTAACCTTTAAACACAGAAATTATGTTTTGTAAGATAATAATTGTCCGATAGTTATTTAATTTACTAATACTTTTTAACTCATAGAAGTGAAGGAGGCGAAAAGGTGGATCCCTACCTTCCTCAAGGGTATTTACGCGTAAGTCAATAGAACGAACCTGACTGGAATTAGAACTCGGCTTTTCGATTTCCAATTCCATGCCATTACGCCACTCAAACATTCAACATTACAACACCTGGAATTCCCAAACGGTTACCTATTTTGTTGCTGACCAGGTCTGACGTTGCTTAACTTCTGAGATCAAACGAGAAGCGGGATTTCAATGTGACACGGTCGTAGGTCAAACCCTTTTTTAATTTGACAAAAAAAAGAAAATGTGATATCTGTAAACCTGAACGGTAGAATACGGCTTAATTATTTCAATAGATTAAATAAATTTTTCAGGTCAAAAATATATAAAATGAACATGGATTGGCAGGAGCCTAAAGAAAGCGGGAAAATTTAAAGGTCGAGACATCTGTGATAAGAAGAAAAATGAGGAAATTGTTCCAAATGTAAATCTTTTGTTAAATATCGATTTCTCTAGATAAGAAATTATACATTAGATTACTTCTTTTATTTTTAAAAATCTCAAATTAAAAACTATCTAAAAAAAGAAGTATTTAGAATTTTGAGATGTTCCAAATAAGAAAAATGATGAGAATTCGGGTTCGAATAATTCGTAGAATGACAACCCAAGAATTCCAAATGTAAGGATTTCTGTTTTTACTGAAACGATTTTAGATATTTAGTAAGCTGAGCTGATGGACTTCACATTTTCAATTTTGCGATAACCAGGGAAACTAGATGAGCAGACGACAGCAGAACCGCAAGGTGCAGTTTCTTTTTATGCAGTTGGACGACAGCATCGTCACATCGTTCTGTATCTTTTCATGCGCCAATGTTTCAAAAGACCTATCTGCATATGATTATGCTAAACTAAAACTGTCCTTAAGTATGAAGAATCGAATGATAGGAAAGCACAAGCGTAAAATAAGATATTCTTGCTCGAACGTCCAGTAAAAATGGCAATTGCTGTTAGAACCAACTTGTACAGTGCCACTTTTTGTCCACAGAAAGTAAAAATAAATAAAATCACAAACACCTCTGAATTTTTACCGCACCATTAAGGTATATTTCATATTTCAGTCACGTTTTCCGAACACTAACTCTTTACTTTTACTCCATTTGCAAAAGACCCACCCACCCCACACCCCCACTATATATATATATATATATATATATATATATATATATATATATATACAGACAGAAAAAAGAGAGACAGACGGAGAGGAGAGAGTCAGAGGTTGGAACAGTAGGAGAGAGAGCGGTACATAGACAGAGGGATGTCTATATATATATATATATATATATATATATATATATATATATATATATATATATACAGAGAGAGAGAGAGAGAGAAGGGAGAGAGATGAAGATGTGGTCAAAGAGAGAGTGAGTGAGAGTAACATACAATGAGAGAGAGACAGAAAGACAGCTAGAGGGATATATAGGTAGAGAGAAAGAGGGTATTTATATAGAGAGAGCTATATATATATATATGTAGAGAGAGAGTGTGTGTGAGAGAGAATGAGAGGGGGAGAGAGAAAGCTAGAGGGATATATAGAGGTAGTGATAGAGACATATATAAAGACAGTGATAAGGATATCTATCTATCTATCTATCTATATATATATATATATATATATATATATATATATAGTGAGAGAGAGAGAGAGAGAGAGAGTTTGTGGTAAAGGGATGCGTGGAGAGACAGATAGATGGGGAAAGAGAAGTATAGATAGAGAAAAACGAGCTTTTCAGTCATTCATTCTTCTATGTCTACATATGGGAATTGAAAACGTTGGTATGAATGCAGGACGCGACCAGAAGTATTGGTCACCAGATAATTTATTCATCACACGTCCTTTTCACAAAGTAATGCAAAACATCGACGCCGAGCCAGGATCAAGTTAACGGGAATCAAGATGGCCGTCGCCTGATCACAGCATCTTATGTTCAACGTTTTCTAACATTTTTAAAGCTCAGCTCTCGGAATCGGCTTATTGGTATGTTACATGGTGAATTCACTGAAAATACTTTTTTTTTAATTCTGTATATGCCTCTCCGATTTGGATGAATAGAAGCATCGCCATTTAGCAAGACGATTTTTTTCATTTCTTTATTTATAGTTCTTTTTGCAAATTCTATCAATAATTAATCAATGATGAAATGCTGAAGCTATTGTTAATCGAATCTTAACATTTTGATCAAAAGTCACATGACTAATGCTCATTGATAATTTCAAAAGAATGGAAAACTGACCTTTAACCCAGTAGCTCCTAAAGCGATCAATATTATATTGAGCGAAACAAAAGTTCCTTGTCTTTTAAATTCAATTTCAAAGGCAATATTTACATATTTCTACATTGATTTACATAACCACATGTGATAATTTCCCGCTACCTTCAACACATAGAAAACTTTTCATGATTCTTTTTTTTTTTACCCTTTTGGTGATGAAATGGCCCAAATGATTTTAAAGCGTCCCAGAGAATTGAAGTTCTTCCAATTAAGGGGATTTTGTAGGGGTCAAATTAAATGAGAATCTTTAACCCTTTCTCTGGTGTAGTCTTCTAAAGGGTGTTTGATTAAGACGGATTATATATAAGGGTGTTTCATTAAATCGGATCAAAGTCAGTAGTAAATTAATGAGTGTCATTGGTGAACATTTATTTATTTCTCTATTCGGTTATTTACGTCAGGATAATTATGTGTGGAAAATAATATCGCCCAGACATACGCCGAATCTGAAAGATAGACTTAATTCACATTAAAATCGGTCCAAGTTATTGGGGCACTCCCTATATACGGGTTTAAAAGCAAACGTGCCTTATTCAGTCACGGACGAATAAACACGTCCAAACATGTTTATACGTCGATCTTATTTATTTTTATGCCTTTCTCTGTTAGAAACGAGTCCAATTGTCAAATCATAGGTCTGGTAGAGATGTTAGCCACCGTTCAGATAACTCAAGGCGCCTTTGTTTTTTAGTTACAACATTAAAAAGAAATAAGAATATGGTCTGAAAAGGAAAGGTCTTTCCCAAAATAATTGACCGGGAAGAGGTTAAATGACTAGCAAAGGGTTGATAAACCGTAGAAAACGAATAAATACATATATCACTCCAGCAAGTGTCCACATAACAATCCTCTGTCTTTTACATTTACTTTAGAAAAAAACTGTAAGAAATCAGTGTTAGTTGATTGTAGGCAATTCCATGACCCCACCCATTTTTTTCTTCTTCTTTTATGTGCCGTGCTCCCTTCAGAAGAGGTCAGATATCACGTAGCAGTTTAGAACACGTTTCTTAGTTACCAACAAAATCCTCCTGTCTCATAATACTCTGCCTAACTTTTGGAATGCGCCTTCGGCCATCCCAATAAGTCTTCGGATCTCAGCAAATCTATTTGCATAGCACTTCCTAAGGAATGAGGCGTTAACGAATGTGAACTCCGCCGAACAATCTGCCTAATGTGTCACATAATTCATCAGCACAGCAGAATCGGGCCAGAGATAGGACAAGAACAGTGCGGGTTCGTTAAACCAACGGAACAAGGAGCGCGATATTCATTCTCAGAATGTTATCAGAAAGAGCAATATAAATGATGAAGAATGTTTTATAGATTACACAAAAGCGTTTGACAAAGTACACCACAAGGATCTGTTGGAACTGCTCGGCAACCTTGATATATGTGGGAACGATATTAGAATAATGAAAAACCTGTACCGGCAACAAACGGCATCCATTCGCATAGAGAATGAGTTCAGCAGATATACAAAAATAGTCTGAGGCGCAAGAGAAGAATGTGTTTTTTCAAAGGACTCAACCTATACAGCGAGACAGTTCTGAGAAAACTGGAAATCCTACCAAGATTTATCATTGGCGGCCACAATCTTCACAACATAAGATTCACAGATGACACAGTGCTGATAGCAGACACGGAAAGGAAAATACAAAACCTTCTACAGAATGTAGCGAAAGAGAGCGAGAACGGACTAAGCATAAATTACAGGAAGACAGAATACATGGTCATGAGTAAAAATATGAGCCCGAAATGAGATTTACAGGTCGTGGACACTAAAATCAAGTAGGCGCGGCAATTTAAGTATCTGGGAAGTGTTCAGACAGGACGGTAAGTGCGACGTCGATATCCACTTATACAGCTGTCCGAAACAAGGAAATACTTGAGTAGAAATTATATTCCAAATGAATTTTCCTAATTAGATTGTCGCCCAACATACATGCCCAAGTTTAACGTTAACGATTCAAAGTATTTTCTTTAAAATAACCTGTAATACTCATCCATATAAAATGAAATGCAAATAATGTAAAGACAGACTTGATGGCTTTCACTTTTGCATTTTTAGACCACTCCCAAATTCATAAGAAGAAGGATAAAGTCTATTTCTTGTTTAAATTCGGAATTATATGACACCAGCCAACCGATATATTTGTTATCTGACAAAATTGTAACATAATATTTAATATCATTATTAACTCATGTACAGTCGAGTTAAGCGGATGCATAATTAATTTCAACATCAACCACTACGACCCGAATGAGTCCGAACTTTTATTGTCGATAACTCCAAAACGGTAGATTTTATCAAAATTTCTGTTATTTTCGAAATAAGCATGTATATTTACACCTTAATAGAACGATTCGGGGAAATTTTATTAGAGACTGAGAGCGGGGCTTGAACTGCAAATTACACTTTCGAGTTTCCGCGTTGAAATTAGTCATCCGAATTAAGATTTTATTTTGAATTTAAAAAAAAAATAGTGCCTTCCATATTTTCTATGAAACGGCATTCCATATCAAGTCCCCTATTCCCAATGCAAACGAAGGAGGATGTATATTCATTTTGGTGTTTAAAGTCGGGATTATATCTGATTTGCGAAGCAATTTACAGATTAGCAAATTGTGATATAATTAACTTGTTTAAAGTCTAATTAAATATTTTCAGTTGAATTAAAATAAATTTCTATTAAATTGTTTAGCGATTACTTATTACATTTGAATTAGTTTTAAGGTTCCATTTCTTTGGCTTGGATGTGACTGTATGAAACTTATACTACCTTAAAACTATGCACTGGAATTCGTATAAGATGCAATTTGCTATGTGCGTTTTTATATCTGGGTGAGATGAACATCATCAAACATAGTGAACATACAGGAATCTTCCTACAAGGTTTTTGGTTGAATGTCAAAATTTGAGTTTCAGGATTCGATACAATAACGTGAAATATGGTTGCGGGGTTGCTCGTAATTTGACCGTTTAGAATAATCCCATGATTTTCATTGAAATAATAAAATCTAGTAGAAAAAGACAACGTATTTTCAACAAATAAACATTAATTTAATATAACGACAAGAATACAAGGAGTTGGTTATAGATTAGAAAGTAATGTCTTTTTGTTTTGGTTAATAAATTTCTGGAATAGAATATAAATATTATTTGTGGACGTATATGAGAAACAAAGAAATGTTGTTATATGTGTGTTTTTGAGAAAGAGTCAATACGTGTATGCGTGCTTAGTAGTGACAGGAAATACAAGAGATAGTTAAAATTTGGTTCTTATTGTAAATTGTGGTGTCATATTCTTAAGTGGTCACTTTGCAGTTCGTCAGCGCTGTTTATACCAACGGCTTCCCATGCTTAATAATTCTCGTTCTTCATTCTCGAGTGGTCATGTGGGACGTCACGTGCTGCGTCTCGATTTTCGCTTCCGCGTCTCGTATATACGAGTTTGTCGTTACGTGGAAAATTTTCATGCAGCAAGGGCGGACTATCATTGTTGGTTCTTCCGTGTGTTGTTTGATTTATTGAAATTGTCATCTTTGATAATGGCTTATGTAAGCCGAAAATTTAGATTGGATTTAAACATGTATCAATATCGTGTTTTCCTTTCGTCTTTCAACGATAATGTGATTAAGCTTATCAGACAATATGAAAGGAATTTACTTAAAATAGACAAAACTTGTCTATATTATTTAATGAAGCATATATATATATATATATATATATATATATATATATATATATATATATATCCTTGACAACAAGGTAAGAGTCCTACAATATTACCGTGTGTGTATTGGTGAATCTTGCCCAAGGTGTGCTGAATGTGCCTGCAGTTAATTTGGTGTGGTGATTTATCTTGTTCTTCTGCCATGATAAACAACATGTTGTCCACTTTCTTATGGCGGTTGACATATTTGGCCAGACAAAACGTTCAGTAATTAACTTCACAGTTGCATGTTTTCCTAGAGAAGACAATTTATGAAATATTGGAATAATTGCCCTCTCAAATTTGGTGGTATATAAGGCCATGGTTGATTTTGTGAAATGTCAATAAAATTTAGTATCACTGAATGGGATAAGTAGTTCAACTAACTTTAGTGATGTGTTTTGTTGTACTTCTTGTAGTGAAGTGTCTGTGGTTTGTTCTTTAGCAATCATTTGAGATTCAAAGAACTAGAATCGAAAGAAGCAATTCTGGCACCTGATAATTTATCTGCCACCATATTTTCCTGTCCTGTCACATATCTGATATCTGAAGAGAATTGGGAAATGTTATCCAGGTGTCTGATTTCCCGTGTATTATATTTATCCGTATGTTTGCGGAATGTATATATTAATAGTTTATGGCCTGTATATATGTTGAATTCTCTGTCCTCCAGGAGCTGCTGAAAATGTTTGATGGAAAGATATAATTCTAATAACTCTCTAGAAAATATGCAGTACTTAGTTTGCACCTTATTTAGTTTAGCGGAGAAGATAGATATGAGTGTGATTTGTTTGTCCAAAATTTGGGGTATAACCGCACCGACAGATGTTGATGAAGCACCTGTTGTGAGGGTAAGTTTAATTAACTCGTTGTCTTTGATGTAATTGAGCTTAGTAACGTTAGCTGAAGATGTTTTGGTGTTGTTGAATGCTTCTAGGGTGTCTTCTTTTAACGTAATCCTTTTGTCCTTGATCTTGAGTAGATTCAGAGAAGGTGATAGTAACGCTGAACAATTAGGTGTAAATCTCCTGTAATAATTGATAAGGCCTCTAAATCTTTGCAATTGTCTTAGAGACGTTGACTGATGAGATTGGGAATTACCTGAAATTTGTCTGGAATACCAGCTTGGTCAATTTCATGTCCCAGAAAATTTATTTAATATGTACTGAAACCAAAAGTTGGATTCATAGCTTTTACCAATATTTGAGCATTTAGTTTTAAATTTCGACTGAGAAAATGTACAGAAATATCTAATTTCCGCAGGCTTTGCTTACAGATTTCACATTGTTACTATTTCAAGAATAATTTCGAAGTTGATATATCGTGTATTAGATACATTGAATTAATATTACATTCAAACTAGAATTCTAAATATGAATCATCAAAAACACAACATACAATTTTTTACTGTGATAAGTAAAAACAGTGTAAAATAATTTTAAAGATTACAAAATAGGCTACTCAATGAATATGATTTTATTACATCATATTTAACAAAGACAAAAAGTACTTAAAACCATATATAACACTATAATACTGCCGGGCACAAATTATGAAACAAAATGTTTTAGATTTGCATTGTTTATTGGAAATCGAACTAAAACTCCTGCACCGCATAAAATATTCCATCATAACATAGCTAAATTGTTCAGTATAATTTACCTTTGAAGTAAATGAAAGCTTTAATTAATGGTACAATGATTTAGTAATAATGTGCCTGTGCCATGCATCTTGCCCATATTTGTAAAGCTTCAATAAATTATCAATTTTATAAGGCTGTGCTATAAGGTTTTCACTGATCACAGGAATGAAATTGCAACGCTACGATTTAGAAACTAAACTTAATCTTTTAAAACCATTTCCTCTAAAAACAGTAACGATTTGGAAAAAAAAATGTTGTATCATTCTTTATGATATTAAACCTCAACTTTCAAGTTGAGTGCAATACCACTGTTCGAAAATCGAATTACCCTAATATACACGGCAGACCAATTGCACTCAAATCTGAGCTTGTGACCTGCTAATTACGCTCATTCCGGACCGGGTGTAAACTACTTGCACTCATTTAAGGCTGACTGTATTGTTTTTATGTTTTAGTAAAATACCAGTACTTCATAGCATGCAGCTGACATTGATCTGGTTCCAAGACAGCTTGGCTGATTTCCTTCAAATCCAGTGGCAAACATGCTTGCCAAATTTAATCCCCCATTGAACATGTATAGAACAAGTTGCCGACGTCAATAAATTTTCTACAAAAAATTCAATAAAAACAACTCAATTATGTATAAGCTTTGAATATTTCTGGACATATTCTTCTTTGCAATGACACCAGTACCTTAGAGGCTTCGTACCACGAAGTATAGTTGTAATAATTTAGGTGAAGAGAGAAGCCACGCAATATTAAGTATCTGTTTCTATTGGGTTGCAAAAATAATGACGTAATAATGTCGTTTTTTGACGTATTTTTTAACGTCAAAAAACGACATTATTACGTCATTGTTTTTTCACCAACGTAATAACTTTTTCAATTTATATTAATATACAATGTTTATAATTATATTTGTATATCACAAAGGAAATTGTTAATTAAAATCATTGAATGAATATTGGAGAAAATAATATAATACTGTTATAAACATTCTAAATCTTTTAAATATTGATAAATAACATTTGCTACAACGAAACTTTAAGATAGAGTCCGGAACGAAGAGAAAATTTAGTAAGTCAATATTTGGGGATAAATAAGGTGGTTATAGTGATTTTCTAAGCGTGGCTCAGATGTTGCACAAGGTCGAAAGTATGGGGCACCCAGTGAAGATCGAACTTACCACTCAGTCATAATTGTGCTACAAGACACGCTTGCTAACCATTAAACCACGTCGAGATGCCCTTTTTCTAAACATAGCTTAGATGTGGCACAAGTCCGAAGGTATGGGGAACCCAGTCAGGATCGAACTCACAACTCAGTCGTAATTGTTCTAGCGAAACAAGCTTGCTAACCATTACGCCCCGACGAGGTGCCCGCTATTTTCCAAGCATAGCTTGGATATGGCACAAGGCCAAAAGTAAGAAGCATCCACTGAGGATCGAACTCACTACCCAGTTTTAATTTTTCTAGCGATACAAGTTTTATAACCATTACACCACCTCGATGTGCCCTAGGTGATTTTCCAAGCATAGTTTAGATGTGGCACCCAATGAGAATCGAACTCAATACCCAGGCGTAATCGTTCTAGCGAGACAAGCTTTCTAACCAACTCGAGGTGGTTATAAATATAATCAACAAATCACTCTGCGAGACATCTCTGGTTTCTTAATTGGGGTACCTGAATTTTTTCTTGAAATTGCAGTCAAGGAGGAGGACGTAATAAAATTGAGGTCAAAAAGTAACTAAGTGGGCCCAAACCTTTGAGATTTTGGTCTTCGACTCGAAGGGATCAGAAAGATTCTTAAGAAAAATAGACACTTTCTCTTTAGGCTTATACGAATAACATTTTAAGGTGTACGTTTTGTAACTTTTCAAGATTAAAAGTCCGTAATGGCTATTATTAAGTTTGAAACGAATGTAGAACAGAATTGTTTCTGAAGTATACTAAGTAAACAAATTTATAAAAGGAAATTAAATACTATTACTTTTAAAGACATTGATAACTTAAATTCACTCATATAAATTAACGTTTTTCTAATCTTGGAAATAATTTTGTTGATGGTGTCTATATTTTATTATTATCATTTGTTTGTTCAGTAGCATAGAAAATAGAAATACCCCCTGATCAGAGATTTTCTTGCCGGATGTTTTATCGTCACACCCTGGACAAACTTATAATTTTATAAATGTGTTCTTAACCAATAAATATGTTGCGTTACTAAATTGTTTGTTTTTATATATGTATATTGAATAACTTTAAATATATAAAAAAATGAAAAAAAATATTTTTACCTTTTTAAAGTGTTTCTGTTACAGGACGTTCTGTTCAATATGTTTTTGGACTCTTCTTTTGCCGTTTTCTTTTTTAAAGATTTTTATCTTTGCACTTTCTAAAATCTCAAATCTCAGTTTTCTTTTCAGATTAGGTTCCTTTCGATTATTGTCAGATCTGTATTTCCAAAACGGAATAATTTAAGCATTGTCCGTATTCGGATTCCTTTAATCTTTTACGTCTTGGTAATTATTCTAAAACTCTCCCAGTCGAAGTTTCCCACTCGCTTTATAGATGGCTAGAAACATTATTGCTTTGACTCTATCACTAATATTCTCATACTAAGAATAAAACGACAGTAATCACAATCAAGTACGTTAAATGATTTAGAGCGGAGAAACATGACATAAATGCTTATGAAGCTGAGAATAAGATGGAATTATAATACAGTAATTACAATAAATATGGCGTATGGAAATCAAGTCAATCAAAGTATACATGGTGCCGAGTAAAAAAAAGAAGCAAAATTATTATCACTGTTTTATCTTTCAGGAATAATTCACCCTGAATAACCTTGAATAAATTTCTTGAATATTCATGACATTAAATAACCATTCGACTCTCGCGTAAATCCTTATCTCTGATTGCTTCTTTTATGATTGGACAATTGTTGCTCGATCTTGTGACTCATCATTTAAAGCTTATTTGCAGACAACTTTCTTCTTTTGTTCTACCCTTTTCGTATGGCTAAATAACTCAGTGATCTGGAGCATCAAGTTATCGTACTTTTCAAAGAAGTACTTCCGACATAAGAATTGACGAAATCTATAGAAATTACTCCTGAAATGTCCAGTATTACTAGTCATCAGCAGTTTTCAACGGATGTCTCACGTCTTTCGGAATGTAACGCTTTTTTACTGGGCATCCTGTTGTTCCACTAAATACGATTACTTTCAAGGTCTGTAAAGGAACTTAATCTTAGTACTCACGTAAACTTGAAGAAATATAATAATGTGATAGTATATCAAATAGTGGTTATTTCCCATTTAGCAATATCTGGTTGAAGTTCTATTCGAAGTATAAGGAAGAATTAAGATCATATCAAGTCATTTCCTACTTTATTTTATATTATTCGGACTATTATTTCCTACTACAACGTTATATACTTTTCTGAACGTGTTATATATCCGGTTTTTTTTTTTAAAAAAAAGAACTTTAAATACTGTTTGTCAGATAAGAATGGCGTTATCTTTTATAACTTGTTGATTTGGAAAGGCGATAGATAAAATTAGGTGGTATATTAAAATACGAGTAAAAAGTGGGTAAACTTTTGATGTATGAAAGTAAAAAAGAAAGGAAAAAGAAACGATAGAAAAAAAAAACGAAATGTAATGGAGAACGCTACCTATTTAAAAGGTTTGCAATTTGGAAATGTATGAAGAAATCTGTACAAATAATCCAAAAGAAAAATAAACAATGGAAAGTAAAAAAAAATAACATAAGTTTAATAAGAAAATGGCCAGCTGAAGATCAAAGATGATTTAAAATAATTTGTTTATGCCTTCAGCCATTTTCTCTTAGAGACGTGCTTAAAATGTCACTTGATTTTTGTTTTCGGATTACTGGATAGATATCTTTTATATAATACCAGCAGCATGACCCGGCTTTGCCCGTGCTTGATTCAAAAATCGTACGACTCATACAGCAATCGCTATGACTTCACTTAAAATATTTTTGCCCTTCCTTGTCTTTAAAGGAGTGCCCTTTGCCGTGCTGATGTTGCTACATGACTTACTTCTCGCCTATCTGATACTTCGAATTTTGTCTAAGCTCTATACTAAACATTAAATCTGTTATGAAAAAAGAACTAAACAAAATGAACACAAAACGATCAGCTTTAAAAAAAAGGACTCGTAACTGGAAAAACCGAATGAAAAAAGAATGTTAACAACAAATACTTTTTCACAACCAACCCAGTCTTGCGGAATCAGAATCAACGTTGAGTTTAAGCAAGCGAATGGGCCAATTGGAGTAAAGCGCCATGCAGATTTAATTTTTTACACTTGTGACGAATGCAGCTATCGATTTTTTGCATGCTAGCATGCTAGTTAATATTCGTATGTCAGCTGTTGGCTCTCAAGCTGGCCAATAGAATCTTCCTGCCTATTCGTGGCAACCAGCTATTGGCTCTCAGTCTGGCCAGTTGAAAATAGCCCCAAACTACATGAAAACTTCCGTAGAAGCATGAAAAAATCGATTATTTCAACTATCGATGGGAGTTGGGAAATGCAAAGTCGGTCTTGGCCTTTTCACTAACTTGGAGCATGTGCATGTCAATTTTGGTGCAAATCTGTCGAAAATTGCGGCCGTGCATTCGGTACACACACACACACACACACATCCTGCCTTTTATAGATAGAGATCTAAGTAGGAAACCCATAATATATTTCAAATATGTGAAAAAAATTAAAATAATAATTATAACACTTTAAATAGTAGGCAAAAATTTTACCATTAATGTAAAAGTTTTGATTTACAAAGTAAAAATAGTAACCTGGTCATTATCACTTTCTTTTTCTTGATTTAAGTAAATCAATGAAAAGCGTTAATTGTTCATTCGTAATATTTGTCAATATATAGTAGAGTTTATAGGAAATGGTAGCTAATGTGAAGTGGTTAGGTGTTCCAAGAGATGTCTTACTCAGTCTTATACAGGATTAAATTATTAATATATTTCTTATAAACAGTTAATTTTTATTCATCGTCAATTGGAACCAGGTAAAGTAAGCTCAAAAGCTTGAGAAAGTTTAAAAAATACTTATTCAGTTATTTCTATAGAATCCTGCCGAAGAGCACAGCATTTTCCCTAGAATATTCAGGGCTTAAGACGAAAAGTAATAAACATACTGTTTAATAAATAAATGGGGCGTCTACTAAAATATGAGTATCCAATAAAAATAATGTTTAAAGTGACAAAACGAAACAAACAAACCAAAAACAAACAAAGAAAAAAAAACTGTGGAATCCATTACCTTAGAAAATATATGTGTATGATGATTTTTCCCGAAAATCTATGAAAAAGGTAAAGTATTTTTCGCGTGAAATCTTTTGTCCTTTAGGACTTCATCCGACTAAAGGGATGTTTACGTTGACATGATTACACATCAGCATGAAGGAGGGATTTTTCAATATGTACTTTGGGTATATTCTAGACAATTTCATTTACTTTCGTTTTGTTTATGTTTTGATCACATTTATAATAAGCTAGAATTTTAAGGTGAAATTTTCTCTACCACATGTTATAATTGCCAAAAGAAATACACAGACTCATAAAAAAAATATTAAATGAAAACAAAATGGATTTTTACAAAAAACACGCTGTATATTGGTTGGTCGCAGTAATGGGTCTGACCATAATTTTGATTTAAAACATAATTAAAAGCGAAAGGAATTTGTCAAGAGATAAATGTATATAAAGGGCTTTAATGACTAGATCATCCACATTAAACTTAAGACTCGAGTGTAATATTTGTCATTTCTTGGCAGATCGTAATACGAGAGATTTAATAAAAGTGATAAAAATATTTTAAAGAAGAAACTAAATGAATCGGCAAAAATAAACTATAGCCAAAACACATATTTTAAAGAGATTAAATTTAAAATTTCAGCATCTCCTTCTTTCGCGCAGATGTTTAATCACATCAACGTAAACATCACCTTTCAAGCATACATACATATCCAATTGTAATTTTTACAATTATAATTCAGTTGCAATTGCGTACGTATGTATGTTTGAAAGCATGGATGTGTATCTGCGCCTAATCTCGGATTATTTATATGGGTATGTTTGTGTGAACTAAAAGGGGTACACATGTATGTATGTGTATCTGTATGTGTGAGAGTGTCAACCGAAAAGAAAACGGAGAATTCCTGACCCACCATTAAAAATTAAAAAAAAAACAAGCATAAATAGATATAATTTTAAAAATGAAACCAGTTTGTCTGATGATTGCATAAGTGTGAAAACCAAGGTTAAAAAACCCATATCCATGCAATTGAGTATATATATATAAAAATATATATATATATATATATATATATATATATATATATATATATATATGTAATAGATCCGTTGGTATATAAAACGCGTGGATCCTAAAAATATAAAATATTAAAACTGATGCAC
>OZ010583.1:107290174-107310174 GCA_963932145.1 Acanthosepion lycidas | reverse complement strand
AATGACATGAATATGTTACTGAAACATCAAGAAATAGCAATTAATTAAACACTATAATAACGTAATATACACAAATTTTACAAAGAAAGGTATTTTGAAACATTAAATAATTAAATATAATTATAGTGACAACAAATAAAACTAATCTACTACATGCTTCATATTCTGGTTTACTGTTTTTCTATTTCTTCATATGAAACAGATTGTGCAGTATCTTGAATATCCGTTGTAACCTATGGAAGGTGACTGAATAGTATTATCACACGAAGGTTGGTAATGAACGATAATACTTAAGACAAGAACAACACATATAAGATTCACGAGCGGTGTGTAGAAGTAGTGAGCTGCTAGACATGAGTCAAGTGAATCCACACTGAATCTCTAACTGCAGACCAACATACAGTATTTACTACTGTATGTGAATGGGGACACACCCATTATCGCCCGTTGGTACGCTTCAACCATAGCAATGCAAATCTAATATAAGCTGGTAAAATTTCTTCTAACAAAAGCATGTTTATAATACTCTATGTATTTAATACTTGCAATCTATTTTGTTCAAACTAATTCTTTTTTACCAAATGTGATGCTGTATTAACTTGCATAAAAAATAAATTTTCTCAAAATTACTTGAAACATGACTCCCCGTGTATCTTTAAACAAAGATACATGTACAACTGTGGTGTCATCTCAACAGCAATTGAAATTCACCATCTTCCTGTAACTTAATCACCAGTTCTACCTTGTTGTCATTTAGACATTTCAGGCGTTTTCCGCTTTTACAGACCCAACCATTGTTTCATCCTGTCTTATACATTTATGACAGGAACGGATTTAAAATTGTCCTTCATATATTCTGTACCCCATTCCAATTCATTTTCTCTTATACATCTCATTTAAAGGAACACTAGAGATCGAATACCATATGTATTCTGATTTGAATCGAGGTTTTAAAAATTACTCGCTACAGGAACACCTAAAAACTACATAGCTTGAAAAAGTCTGATATATTAAAACTTCATTTGATAGGGAGCTGATCACCGAGTGACATCATCAATGTGCAATCTATTTCCACACTTCCAAATGGCAATATGTAGTAATTTGTGAACTGGTATTCGAAGACCTTTCATACAAGTTACTACCGTTTGTTTAGAACTACGCCAGAAAAAACAAAAAACAAAACAAAAAAAAAAAACTAGTTTTTCCCCCGACAGCCTATCTAAATTTAGTCCTTCCACGGCAAATACAACTTTAGATTCAAATAAGAATATTTTTTCTATTTATAAATCATGTAGTGGCTACCAATGTGTGATACCGCCTAGACGTTTTATAATTAAAGCAAAAAATAACAGAAAAAAAAGAGTGAAAATCTATCTAAAATAAGAGGAAGTCTACAATATCGGCGTTGAACTGAGTACATAAGCGATGCTTATGAAGAGTATATAAATTTGTTTGAGCCTCTAATTTAAATATATAAAATAAACATCTTTATCTGAATCACTCAAGAATTGAACTGAACACAAAGGGAAATGTATAAAATGAGAATATTAAAGTGGGAATATGGGACGAAAATGAAGGAATTAAATATTTTAATGCTGATAATTTTGTATGATACGTAATTTAAAGCGAACGCTTCCAAACTTTATTTCAGTTACCGAAACTTGACGGCTCATATAATTCACTAATATGATCGCCAATACAAATTGCTTTCATGTAATGGGGTTTCAGCAGATGATTTTGAAACTAATATTTACGCATATAAAAATAGAAATATTGCTTCTACGTCATCTAAATAGGATAGCATCCATTAATGCACATCTTTACAAAAATAGAACTGCGAATATTCAAGGAATATTGTACAGGATTTTTTTCATAAAACTTTACGTAATGCGTAATTTTTTCCAGAAACCTATACGTAATACGGGATTTTTCCAGAAAACTATAGTTAATTACGCATTTTTTCAGAAATCTATAAGTAATGCCAGAGTTTTTGAAAAACCTATACATAATGTTCGATTTTTTTAGCAACCTATATGTAATACCAGATTTTTTTCAGAAAACTATACCTAATAACGGACTTTTTCAGAAATCTACAATTAATGACATTTTTGTTTTCAGAAACCTATAAGTTATACCGGACTTTTTCACAAACCTATACATAATGCCGGACTTTCTGGCAAATCTATAACTAATACCAGATTTTTTTTCAGAAACCTATAGGTAATACCGATTTTTTCAGAAATTTATACGCAATGTCGGATTTTTTGCGAAACCTATAATAAATGCCGGTGAACAGGAGTGGGGTAATGCTTTGCATATACAGCGAAGGTTTCCCATGAAAGTTAATTTCATTAGGCAGAGAAAAAATGCGCAATGAACGCGTGCATCAAACTCATATCATTCAGCAGAAGAATTATACAATAACCGCAACGTTTACAACCATTTATGAGAAGAGATAGGAAAACGCAAAAAGAAAAAAAAACACACCATTTTCTGAAAATCAGAAACTTAAAAAAAGATAGGCAATTAATATTTTTATTTGAACAAAAATTTTACATGAGAAACATGAATTATTTTAGAAAACAAGCATTATGCAATTTTTCCACAATGAATCCGACAAAGAAAACCGTGCCGCATATCCTCCAAAACCCGCATTGAATACCGGAAGGATTTTTCTGACGCTAACCAAATCTGTAGATTTAAACAATGACACTTTTTGTCGCGAGATCTGTTACAGTAATGTTATATCTATCTATCTATCTATCTATCTATATAAATATATATATATATATATATATATATATGTGTGTGTGTGTGTGTGTGTGTGTGCATATATATATATATATATATATATATATATATATATATATATATATATATATATATATATATATCGACCGGCCTGAATATTCGAGAAATCTTGTTAGAAAAATATGCGTCTTCTGGCATATTTTTCTTACAAGATTCCTCGAATATTCAAGCTGGTAACTTTGAAATGGATATATATATATATATATATATATATATATATATATATATATATATATATATATATATTCCTGTAGTTCACTGCTACTAACAAGCGGGGTTTATTTTTTACTCATGATGATCGCCATATGCTGTCCGAAACTAGTCGAAGAACCTAATTGAAATGATAAAGCAAAAAATCAAAAACAAAAAAAAAACATTAATATACAACCAGTGTGTCTGAAAATTTTAATTTTTTAATATTTTTTATTGTTCAAACACACACACACACACACATTTATATGTTTATGTGTGTGTGTGTGCGTGTAAATATACTATATTATTGTTAAATATGCTTAATATTCGGTATAATGTAGACATTAAGGTCAACGCGATAGGGAAAATCTGTTTCAAGCATGAAGACAATCTTCAGGACTGGGTTGTATCTCAACTATATATGCTTGTCATTATTGATAGCAAGTTCATATTTTTTCGGTTTCTTGAAGGCAGAGAACGGTTCTTTTAAATTATTCTATTGGCTAAGTGAAAGAATTTTGGGCCAGAATGCGCTTATTACTTTTGCTATTGTCTGTCAACTTTTAAATTATTTTTTTTTATTAATGACTTTAGATTATTTTTCATTTATTCATTAATATTCATTATTAATTGTTTTATTAAATTCACAAGAGTTACCGGTAGGCATGCATTCATACAGTTTATTACTTTATTTATTATTCATTGACTTTATTTATTTGGTGTAGTTATTTGTGAAAAATATTGGTGTTTTCTTAAGTATATACTTTATCTGTGTATTACATAAATATATTTGCATTTTTCTTAATGATGATTTACAACATATTAATTTTTAGTTTCGGTTTTAAAGTAAACGCAGTCAAAATTAATTATCATATATGATTTTTTTGGTAAATTCTGAGCTTTTATTTTGTAAATTGTGTCTTTCTGGGAAAACGATTATAGCTCTTTTTTGTCCAATGTTTAAAGTTTTTAGAGTTAATGTTTTAGGAGTCTTGTGATTGTTTACTTCTGTATGGGGAACTGGCCACCAGCAGGAGGATATGAAGGCGACCTCATCTTCGCTTCAAGGAATTCTGAAAACGTGACATGCGATCCATGCACATGGCCATCGAGAAGTAGGGAAACTTCACCAAAGAACGCTTACGCTTGCGACGCGATTTACACCGAGGGTTGGATCAAGGAGATAAGAAATGAAGGCATGCCGTCAGGGTGAAGCGTACTCGAAGGAAGGAAAAAAAAAAACACGAACAAATTGGCGGAGAGCATTTTCACATGCATTGGTAGCAATCAAAAGTGTGTGAGCCGGTACATCATTAACAGTTGCTGCGCAACCATCAACAGTTTCGGGCTTAGATCCATGGTCTCTGGAGACCGACAGATGCCACACATATATACGTGTACATTAATAAAGTTGAGAATGGCATATTTTTATTTAAATTCTTACGTCGTTTTGATGACAAATTAGTTAACAACATATTTATTTAATTCTCATCTATCATCAATATTTATCTTCAAATAGGAAATAAGTTAAACGTAAGTCATATACTTGAAGTGTGGTCTGACATGTAATTTTGCAAGATATCAATAAATTAGAATCCATTGAAAGTCCAATAAGCACATTTTTCCTTTACAGGAAAATCGAAAATATGCCTCTGTTTGAAGAGGTAGCGGTGAAATATACAAGAGAAAAACGAGAGTTTGAGAGTTGGAGGAATATACAAACATGAATGAACCATGAAGACTTGTTATTATTGTTGACAATTGTTATGTCTTGGACTGAGTGGGTAGGTTCGTTATGGATACATATATTTTGTCGCTAGTGTATATTTGTACAAGAATAGGTAGGTGGAGCCTTATTTATCAGCTATTAAACCGCAGCTCTATAATAATTAGACCACCGTTATTTAAACCAACTGTTATGTGGTAAAGCTATTTTGTCCAGATTGTTAAGAAAATGTTATATTTAAATTTCTCCTTGACAAGTAGGTAATATATCGTGCTCTAATTAAAAACTGATACATCCCACTCAAGATCGAATCTAGATGACAGGATTTCGCCTTCGGCATCTTCTACGTGACGTGTTTTCCAGGACGTGGGCGATCATGGTTTTTCACCTTGTCTCTCTTAATAATGTTTGTCTTTTTCTCAAAATTGTTTTCGCCATCCATTCATGCAAGATAGTCTAGTAAGTTGATCGCCATTTTTCCTTCTCGACATTCCATAGATATATCCTGTTTGGTTCAAATTCTCCAAAATCACCTGTTGTATATTTCTCTCGTGCTGAGGATATCTTGATCGACGGTCTCCAGTCAATAATAAAGTTGCATTTTTCATTCACGGCCGGTGATCGCTACTCATTTTGGTTCGGAGATAAAAAAAAGAACGTCAACACAGGGAGTTTTAACTTTGTTTATTTATTAACTTCGACGTATACATATTCTAACTAACCAGTGGTGTCGCTCTCTTCTTTCACTGGGGAGCAGTTTCCAGACACGAAAGTCAACATATCTACATTGCTTGACGTGTAATAACCAACTCCCCGAAAACATTCGCTATCATTTCCATGCTAGTTCACCCAATCAAAATCAACTTCCTTTATTTTTTCTCGAATCTGATCCCTAAGGTCAACCCGAGGAAGTCTGAGCAGGGATACACTTCCCCTAAAAATAATAGTCTGTTAAATTATTATTTAATACTCCTATGCCCAAGTAATGATTCTGATACAGAGGGTGTCTTTTTTATTACAATTTTTCATAAGACTTCTTCGGTGTTAACTTGTCCCGTACATGCGATGTTCAGTGTCCCTCTGCAGAAACCACATTTCTGTTACCTCCAGTGTTCTCCAAGCCTGCAGGGAGATTAAGCAGCATTCAATGCCATCTCAAGAGAATTGATATTACATTAAAATTTCAGTACCTTTTCTAAGGGAATGGTGCTTTTGGTTCATTTTGGTACGGATTCCGGTATCGGATTTGATGTTGTCAGTAAAAAGAATTCCCACATATTTAAATTTCTCTACATGTTTGATTATGACGTTTCCAATTCGGAGTTCAAATCTTGGGTTTTTTCTTTGTTAACTAACCATTCTGTTTCTCATTTTTCCTCTAAAGCCTAGAAGTTCCTGTAATTTTCTTTCGGGGTTTGCTATCAACAAAGTATCATCTGCATAACTTATATTAGTATTGCACCTACCGATGATAAATCCTGGTTGGGACCCATAGGATTTCATCACTTTAGAATTTGAAAAACTACGGTAAGAAGACACATGCATAGACTCTTTTCAATTATGTACATACTCAGTTCGTTTTCTATCCATATACACACAGTTTAGTCCTAGTATTAATTGTTTGATTATTATAACATCCTTCCCAAATATATCTAGTTTTCCTACAGCTTAAATGGATTTTTGTGTCTGGATAATTTTAAAACATAATTTACATCCATATGGATTAGTATTGCTCTCCCCGATATAAATATCGCCTTTCTTATACTATTTACATTGTTTGGACAATCGTCCGCATCTGTGTTGCCTTATATATCAAACAGTTTCGTCAGGTAGTTGGAATGTCGAACTGAACCCTTTATTTCGCTCGCTGGAGTAGACTATTCTCGTTCCACGTGCCGTGTCGAATGGATGCCAGTTATCACATGTTAATTCCCCTCTCCAAGTTCTCCACCGCCTTAACCAAGTATTGAACTCGCAACTCTCTGGGTCCTGTCACTGGATCTAACCAACAACTTTATCCACTGTGCCATGAGTCCTTGAGGACATCTGTATATGGATTCCTGAGACTTATAAACCTCATGTCTTTAGCAACCATTTTACCAGTGCTCATATTGTAAATTTTACTGTTGTCATTATATAACTTTTACCAAAACACATATTGCAATTTTCGTTGTTATTATTGCTTTTCTCTGCCACTCCTAATTGTTGGTTCCCATATTGCATTCATTTCTATGATTGGTCGACTCAGGATATTTTTATGGCCTAGCATATGTACTGATTCCTTAAGTTTACGAAATTGCCAATTATATTCTTTGTCTATCAGTTCAACCTAATTCCACAGAGTTTCTATCCATATGTAGTCAGCCACGCCTGATTTTTTTCATTTCCCCTTTGTGTTACAGCTTTTTCGTGTTCTTGAATCCTTAGCTTAAGGGGCCGGCCTGTCTCCCCTCTATATTTTCTCCCGCAGCTACTCAGGGTCTTACTCAGGAGAGATAACTGCGAAGTGTCGTGCAGCTTTTGAAGGTTGCCCTGATATTATATGGCCCGCAGATCCTTTGTATTTTCTCCGATAACACCTTCACATAAGGTAGGCAGACAGTTTGTTTTTTTTAGTGTTGTTGTTCTCCTCTTGTACCAACTAATGAAATAAACGGTTAAGTTCGACATTCCAACCACCTGAAGAAGACCGGAGCGTACAAAACGTTATGATGAATATGGCAGCAAAGATGAGGACGACAGTTCGAACAATGTAAATAGTGTACATAATAGCTTATCTCAGAAATATAGAGAGATATCGCTTTTCTTGTCCCAGCATCATTGGCAAAGCCGCATTGTTCTTGTCCTATTTTCTGTCTAATTCTACTTCTCGTTTTATTTATCAGGTTATTAGCACAGTTATGCGGACAATTAAGCTATTTTTTTCCTTTGGAGTCCGTATTTATTTGCATCTGAGTTATTTACTCATTCATATCCATTTAGATATTTAAATATAATATATTAATGTTCCCACAAAGAAACCTATCACTTATAGTACAGAACAATTATTTTAAACTATTCATTGCGAGAGACATCTCATATTTGATTTTTCCACAGATCCAAACGAAATGATCTTGATTAAATAACAATAAATGAAAGCTTGAGCCGGTTTTAATAATTTGTTCTTTTGTAAATACCATGATAAAATACTTAATAAGAGAAATTTGATAATTACAAAGAACAAATGCCATTTCTCTGAGTAATAATGAGTAAAAAATGTCAACTGTCTCCTCCCTGACATATATGTATCATTTCACCCTAAATCAAGGCAATAAACCCACTAAGATGCAAGGGGGTTAGCGAGTATGAAAGAAAATATTAAAAAAAGAAAAATATTAAGGAGGGAGAGTAATCAATGAACAGGAAAGAAGAAAAACAATAACGATTGACATTGCATTTATATTTTCACTTTCTTGGGCACCCCGAGGTGGTGTAATTGTTAGCAAGCTTGTCTCTCTAAAACAATTACGACTGAATAGTGAGTTCGATTCTCACTGTAGCCCCGTACTTTCGGCCTTGTGCCACATCTAAGCTACGCTTCGAAAACAAATATATTTTCACGTTCCAAACGAAACATTTTAAAGGATTTTTTAAGTTCTTTATTTCAGACACTTTTCGTGGATTTTGGTTAAATATTTAAAAATAAATTGTGCAATTTCTGAGTATTTTCCGCTTTTATTTGTAGAGCGATGTCTGTTCATCAGCTACACATATTGCTTTTATGTAGTGTTAGATCTGTGGTTCGCAACTAATTTTGGGCTATGCCCCACTATGATATTCCTAAAATGTCGGCATTAAATTACCCATAAGGTGTCGATATGCCACTAAACAGACAAATCAATCGATCAATCATTCCTAAATTATTGAATTTAGACCAGTGCTTCCCAGCTCATTTTGGGGGCCATTCCCCACTTTGGCATTTCTAAAATTCTGGTACACACTGTCATATTTAATTCTTACATAGAGGCCATTAAGTTGGTCTATAATCAATCCTTCCAAGATAATGACTCCCATGAAAGAGAAAAATTTAAAAAAATAACAAACAAACAAAAAAGCAGCTATACATACATACATACATACATACATATATATATATATATATATATATATATATATTAGTTTGGTGCAAAAATAATTTTTTTTCGTTTTTTACGTATTTTTTAACGTCAAAAAACGACATTATTTTTGCACAAACCTAATATATATATATATATATATATATATATATATATATATATATATATATATATATATAATTTCAAGACATAATACAGAACTGAAAGACAGAAATATCAAATTTTTGATGGAAAGCTTTTTCTGTAATATAAGTTGATAATTTTAATCATGAAATGGTAATGCAAAATGAAATTTTGGCTCATTAGAAAACAATTTAATTTTAATAACGCATTCCCGAATTGCCCCTTATTCTGTTGGTATAGTAAGCCGAAGGGTGCACATCCTAGGCATGCCCCACCAAAATATTACCATGTCCCAGCGGTGGGGCATACCTCCCACTTTGGAAATCTTTGTGCTAGATTATTTTATATATTTATATATATTAATGAATTTTCTGTTTACTTTCAATGTTTTTCATTAGAGTTGTCAGTCGGAATTAAATAAATGCAATGGACTTACCCTCTTTTTCGTAATATGTTCTGAAGCAAACGCTGTTAAGCCGAAAAATCTCAGAAAACATGACACTTATTGCCTTCCATAGTTTCAGAACTATTTTCCTCCAATCCATTCTTTTTCCTGCCCAGTCTACCCATAAACCATTTCAGCAGCCATATTACCACCTACATTAATAGGAACTTCCGCTTTTTAGCTGCAAGCGAGCTCCAAATAATGACAAATAGCCAACGAAGAAGCTGTATAAGTTCCATGGTTTGGAAAATTCAGAAAGATAAGTGTTCTGCTGGAGGAACCCAGGAGAAGGAACAGGAAAAGTAAAGCACGTCTACTGTAGAAATAAAAGCTAAGGTTGAAGGAGGAAGACGTACAAATGTAACGTTGAGGCTAAAAATCAGTGAGCAACTCAATCAAGAATCAAGGAGCCGTGTTCAAAAAGTTTGACACACCGAAGAAGTCTCCTTTGGTTTCCTAAAAGCTATTAACGGCCCTCCTTCCCCGAAATAGATCAAATCTATGACTCTGCAAAGGCCAGTTGTCAAAGATTTTCGTTAAATAAATCGAAACAGTCTTTTAAGAATTGTTTTTTTTTTTTTTATTTCACAAAATTTCAGAGAGGAAAGAATTTTTATATAGCAAACGCATTTTACAGTTCGCGATTTTACAAAAAGTTATGAATCACACTTGATACGGATTACCGAGTTTTTCATAGACTATAAGCATACATACATAAATACGTACATACATACATACATACATACATACATACATATATATATATATATATATATATATATATATATATATATATATATATAACTTAATCACATTTAAAAGCACGTTAATAAAATTCCAATGTATTTTATAAAATATGAAATTATATAAATAATAAATAAAAATGACAATTTTATTGTAGTATATCTTTAAAAAAATTGACAGTGAAGAAACATTCTGAGATAAGGAAGCCAGTATCAGCAGACCAAAAATTAGAAACCCACACCTTACCATTAACCGATATTTACTTTGCCAATTTAAATTATGCTTGTATCCGGATTCGTCAAAAAAACAAACACCCGCTTAAAAAAATCTGTAATCCCATTCCTAGACCTCCTTAAACTTTATAATACTATTTAACTTATAAAAAGAGTAAATCAGTTTTTGAAAGTTTTTCGGCGTCGCTTGAAAATGGAAAAACACATTTAAATTTTAAGTTTAATTTAAGATTTATGTTTTGGTTTCGAAACTTGGTAATTTCTGTTCCGCGATGAATACATATTTTTAAATAATAATTATAATATGCTCTACTGTGTACCGAGCACTGTTTATAAAAATACAAGCTAAAAAAGTCTGGATTAGAAATCTCACAGTCCTTCATATATATATATATATATATATATATATATATATATATGTATGTATGTATAAAAACAGTACGTAGATATTGCTACTGTGAGCTACTAAACTTTAAAAATGGTTAATGTTACTGTCATATATTTCTCGGACAGTAACAAAGCAATACTCATTGAATATAATATTGCTTTTTTTTTAAAACCCTGACCACATGACACTTTCACTGGCGAACAGTAGTAAGATCAAATAGTATTTGTCCAGATATATTATTTTGTTTGATCCGGTTTCTTTTTTTATATATTTTATATGCTTTCCGTATTTTATTTAATTTTGCTTTCAACAAAACAATGTTCAATTTGGTAATACAGAGCTAAAAACCTATATATTAATAAATATACATATAACATTAAATCAAAAGCAGGACTCGGAATATCCTGTTCATGAGAATCCTCAGTTATTCATAGTGCTGATGAACTTTTATAACATTTTTTCCTCAACCTTACAAATACCTGAGGATTGTAATGGACAGGAAATTCGGAGTCGTACATTCGACGTAAGATTATATATATATATATATATATATATATATATATATATATATATATAGTTAAGTTGTAAGGAACTTGGTAAACCGAATTGGTAAATCCAAAGAGGATGAAATCCTGAGAGCTCAATGTTAGGACAGAGCTAATATGTAATGAAAAACAAACCACTTTAATGTACCATTACGATAATTTATTTCACCTAAATCCTTTTTTAAGGATTCAGGATCATCAGGTAAAACTTCCAACAACGAATTGAGAAAAAAAATGGGATTAGAAATTGGTGGGTAGTGTAATTTTTGTAATTTAATAGAGGGGGTTGAGAGTGGTAGTTAACCAGACAATATAAAGTATAGGGAGGGGTTAATTTTATATCTCTCTTAAGTATGTTTTATATTGGAGTAGGAGGAGTGACAGAAAACTTGACCTCTTTAGATGGTTAATAAAACGGAAATGAATTGTAGAAAATGTATACAAGTGAGTCTTACGGTAAAGAGAGAGATAGGGGGGAGGGGAAAGAGAGATGGAGTTGTTATAATTTTGTTTTAACAAAATTATGTAAAAGATAGTTTACAATGTTTGATAGAAAATTCGATGTCTGAAAAAAATTTTGTTATTAACTTAAATGTTTAATTTTTTAAGTAAATAGTTTCAGGACTAAATATAACTATTATTGTAATAAACATATTTATCTAGGACATAAAGAAATATTTAAAATCTTAATAGTTTATTCACCCGACTAATTGTATTTCCACAATATAAAAAAAAAAAAAAAAAAAATATATATATATATATATATATAACATCTATTTTAATATTTAAAATCAATTTATGAATGTAATTTATTTATTATATTGGTAAACTAAATTAAAGATTAGGTTTCATTATTTAATAGAATTTGAGGGTAATATTAATGAATTTTTGTGTAAATTATCTCAAATGTTTTTTTTTTTTTTTTTTTTACTTGTTAATGATCGTATGTATGTAGGGATTCACATGAATACATTTGTGAGGCATATATGAATAAATGAAAATTAATATTACCCTCAAATTCTATTAAATAATGAAACCTAATCTTTAATTTAGTTTACCAATATAATAAATAAATTACATTCATAAATTAATTTTAAATATTAAAATAGATGTTATATATATATATATATATATATATTTTTTTTTTTTATATTGTGGAAATACAATTAGTCGGGTGAATAAACTATTAAGATTTTAAATATTTCTTTATGTCCTAGATAAATATGTTTATTACAATAATAGTTATATTTAGTCCTGAAACTATTTACTTAAAAAATTAAACATTTAAGTTAATAACAAAATTTTTTTCAGACATCGAATTTTCTATCAAACATTGTAAACTATCTTTTACGTAATTTTGTTAAAACAAAATTATAACAACTCCATCTCTCTTTCCCCCTCCCCCCTATTTCTCACTTTACCGTAAGACTCACTTGTATACATTTTCTACAATTCATTTCCGTTTTATTAACCATCTAAAGAGGTCAAGTTTTCTGTCACTCCTCCTACTCCAATATAAAACATACTTAAGAGAGATATAAAATTAACCCCTCCCTATACTTTATATTGTCTGGTTAACTACCACTCTCAACCCCCTCTATTAAATTACAAAAATTACACTACCCACCAATTTCTAATCCCATTTTTTTCTCAATTCCTTGTTGGAAGATTTACCTGATGATCCTGAATCCTTAAAAAAGGATTTAGGTGAAATAAATTACCGTAATGGTACATTAAAGTGGTTTGTTTTTCATTACATATTTATATATATATATATACATTAGGTTGGTGCAAAAATAATGACGTAATAATGTCGTTTTTTGACGTATTTTTTAACGTAAAAAACGACATTATTACGTCATTATTTATATAAGAATATTATATTACGTCATATATATATATATATAAGAAAGAGAGAGAGAGAGAGAGAGAGAGAGAGAGAGAGAGAGAGATGCGCCTGTCTGGGACAAATTTAGACGTGGGTGCTTGCCCACACACAACAAGCGTACTCAATTCTCAATCTAGAGTCTGTCGCTATCATTATCCTCAATCTTTACACACTATTTTTGTGTTGAAAACGCGCACCTCATTATTCGGTAATCTTCTACCGTGAGTGGCTCTTCGAGCTTCTATGGTGTTAATATTCGTATTAACAAAAATAAAAAAATAAAAATATTTGCACCTGTTTTTGCTCACCTTAATTCCAGATGATGATCTGTTCCTAAATGCTAATAAAAGAGCACAGATTTCCAGATTACACCATTATCTCTTGCATCCCCAGATTTAAACCCCATTGAAAATAATGTCTGTCGCGAAACTGCTAGATAAACCGATATAAATGATTCCTTATTTCCGAAAATTTCGGTTATTTTACACAATCGCTATTATTCGGTAGGGCGGTAGAAAATTCTATTAGATTGGTGCAAAAATAATATCGTTTTTTGACGTATTTTTTAACGTCAAAAAACGATATTATTTTTGCACCAACCTCATAGCTATCTGTCAGTTTCTTGGAACGTGGGTTGAGGCTGATAGCTGTGTATAAAAATTGATTAATTTGCTTTCTCTTCATTTTATTAAATATTTGGAATTTCAAGGCAGTTCATTTGATTTTTCATTCGTACTGACGTAATGCTTAATTCTCCTTCGAGGTATATGAATAAGAAAGCATTTATTTTACAGTTAAAATCTCGAGAGTAGACACAAATTCTTTTCAATAAAACTCCACTGCTATAAGGATTCATATATCGTTAATCAGTTAATAAAATAAATCTTAGTGCCTATCAGATCCAAACCTTCTCCTCTCTTATTATATATATATATATATATATATATATATGTGTGTGTGTGTGTGTGTGGAAGAGAGAGTACACGTTAGTCTTTTTTTATTATCATTCAAAAGGATATCTACTGGATAGAAGATATATTTGCATACACTAATATACGCATATATAAAACATAACTCGCTTGAAGTCAGAAAAAGTATATAACATTATTCAATTAGCTTTGATTGACTTTTAAAAGTATATAGGTTGTATACTTTTCACTATCTCTCTCTCTCTCTATATATATATATATATATTATATATATATATATTATTTATATATATAAAGAAAGAACAGTAAGATATATAATACAGTGTTCTTTTTGATATTTTTTATTTTTGTGTTTACAAAACAGTGCTCAATGTAAATTTACAGAGGATAACTATTCTAAATTAACTGATTTAAAATATGTTTTTGTCGCTACACAGTAATAACCATTTTTCATTCGCTTGAAGACGAAACGGAAATAATGCTTTTAATTTAATTATATAATTAAATTTGAAGTTTTTATCTTCAGTTTTTGTAACATGGTTATTACTGTGTAGCGAAAAACCATATTTTAAATCAGTTAATTAATAATGATAATAATAATAATATATATATATATATATATATATATATATATATAGCAAAATTTTATTCTCAATGTTTAACTTTATATTTTTTCCACTGAAATTCTATTAAAATTCATTACTTGTATTTCTATAGATTTTACTTACCAATTAACTTCTTTTTTCGAAATACCATGGCATCTCTGTCTATGGTCTACTTCTTTTGCCAAAAGTCTTTCTACTGAGAATAGCAGAAGACGATTCTAAGCTTTTGTTCATTACCGAAACAAAAGGCTAACTATATTGGAGAGGCTAGGTGAGATTTCGTTTGGGAAAATGGAATAATAATGAATAAAAAAGATAAACATACGTTTTCCCATCATGCTAGTAATAAATGAAACAGATATTTTATTGCGCCTTTCGGTTTCGCCAAACGCCCATTAAGTGGTACTGTTTAATTTCTATAAAAATATAAATATTTTCTTCCTCTTCAACTCTTTCAACTCCTTGCTGCAATATGTGGCAATGCATGGATGAAGATGTTCTCAATGGGAATGTTTCTTTTTTCTGCGGTCTACTGATGACTGAAGAGTCTTTCCTTTTCAAAGATATAGCAGACGGCAGATGAAAACTTACGTGTCTCCTTTCCCCATCCGATTGACACATAAAATAAGTGAAACCTGGACTTTAGTAGTTTCAGACTTTCGCAAGGTTGATTGAGCTCGGCCAATAAAACCACATGACTTAGCCTAACTTCTGGGCATCAAAGAAAACACCATTCCTAAAACAGGACCAGAAAATTAAACTCTCTTCTAAATTTGTATGACAGTACTTTGGTCGTTCTAACTCAACGCAATGCTTGAGCTTGACTTTTATAACCATGCTTATCATTACTTACCCTAAATAACTGCTGGACTAGAAAAAGAGAACAGACTTATTCAAGAGACATTGAGAACTTTGTTTCCTACAGTTTCTACAATAAAAAAAAAATGAATAATCAGTCAGTAGTAGAAACCTAATTTTATTGTGCTTATTTGTGTATACGTGAATGCGTGCACACATCCAAATTACTAAAACACAAACTTAAAATTACACACTCCTGAACCGATAGTGTTTCAGCTACTTTTCAAATTCATCTGACAGTGATTTTACGATGAGAGAAAGAATTCGATTGACAATTGGTCAGGATTTACAGAATATTTCACTTGCATGTCCGATATAAATATTTCCAATTATTTTAAAGTGAATTACTAATCCACATATTGAAGTCAACATGAAACATCGTCTAATGAAATATGAATATTCACTGGAGATATTTTATTTTATGATTTGATGTCTTGATATTTTATTTTAGATTTGATGTCTTTATTCATGAATATTCTGAATGCATCTTGATCAAATATTTAGTATCGATTTCATTATGAAAGAATGACTAAATTTTGTATTTATAGTTATAGATTTTAACCATACTGCATATTTTTGTATCCCGAAAAATAAAACTCATGCGTTTGTAAAGACATGAGTTGTTATACAAAGATACGTGGATTGATTTAATAAATGAATTGGCAGTATGATTGACGCATATATTTTATGTTCTAGCAAACATTATGAGGAGAAAATATCTAAACTTTGTCAGCGAAATTATATAATAGAGACGTAGGAAATGTAGCCAACATTATCACTGGACTTTGACCAGTTCGGCGTCCTGGCTATGACGATAAAAAAAAACATCCAACAGCAAGGCCTCTGGTCGGCAGGTTTTGAGATGCGTGGAAGTATCTCTTAATTGCTTTCATTCCCAAGTCACCCATGAAACGGGGTGGTAGCACTTATTAGGGTCGCAGTTATACGCATATAGCTAACCACGCAAACTGGAGTCAAAACACTATGAAAATATAAATACATTTATTGTAAAAATACAAGCAATATATTTTTATAGGAAAAATATTACTAGCAATATATTTCTGTAGAAGGAATTACTTTCCTCACAAGACAATTAAATTAAGTTAATATGCCGCTAAAAAAAACAAAAAAAAAATTGGTAATAAAATGTAGATGAAACTAACAAGATTATTTCCAAGATTTATATGTGTTGTGGAGTTATTTCGCAGTGGAGGCTTGTATTTGTAATAAATTGGTCCTAAATAGGTTCAACGTACAAAACGTTAGCAACTTGATATAATAGGTATTACGCAGAGTAATCTTGTTGTGATCGCTGACTACTTTCGTATTCGACTAACTGTCGACTACTGTCGCCCGACATCGACGCTATTTAGCAACTACTCCACGCAGTCACATGTAGGCTCGGCCAAAAATCCCTGGAGACCCCGCATAAACGGGATCGCCTCTGTCTACCTCCCCGGACGAAAGTCTACCCTTGGGCATAGCCTCGTCCGGGTTCCTTTCTGCCCGAAGGCAGAGAGTTCGACTGTCGTCCGATATCGACTAGTATTTAGTCACCCCATCACGAGCGTATCATGTGGCACAAGGCCGGTTTAACGTGGGATCTCCGATCCCGTGTGCTCGGCCAAAAATATACCCTTTTAACCCGTATAAACGGATTCAGGGTCGGTTTACCTCACCGAAAGAGAATCCGCTCTTCGGCGTAGCCTCGTTCGGGTTCCTCCCCGCCCGAAGGGAGAGAGTTCAACCGATCAGCCGATCGCCCGACATTGACTAGTATTTAGTCACCCCCCCCCACGAGGGTATCATGTGGCACACGGCCAGTTTAACGTGGGAACTTCGAGCCCGTGGGCTCAGCCAAAAATATACCCTTTGAACCCGTATAAACGGGGTCAGGGTCGGTTTACCTCCTCGAAAGAGAATCCGCCCTTCGGCGTAGCCTCGGTCGGGTTCATCCCCGTCCGAAAGCGGTGAGTTCAACCGTTCAGCCGGTCGTCCGACATCGACTAGTATTTAGTCACCCCCGCTCCCACGAGGGTATCATGTGGCACAAGGCCGGTTTAACGTGGGATCTCCGAGCACGTGGGCTCAGCCGAAAATATACCCTTTGAACCCGTATAAACGGGTTCAGGGTCAGGTTTACCTCCCCGAAAGAGAATCCGCCCTTCGGCGTAGCCTCGTTCGGGTTCCTCCCCGCCCGGAGGCAGAGAGTTCAACCGTTCAGTCGGTCGCCCGACATCGACTAGTATTTAATCACCCCCCCCACAAGGGTATCATGTGGCACAAGGCCGGTTTAACGTGGGATCTCCGAGTCCATGTGCTCGGCAAAAAATATACCCTTTGAACCCATATAAACGGGTTCAGGGTCGGCTTACCTCCCCGAAAGAGAATCCGCCCTTCGGCGTAGCCTCATTCGGGTTCCTCACCACCCGGAGGCAGAGAGTTCAACCGTTCAGCCGGTCGTCCGACATCGACTAGTATTTGGTCACCCCCCCACGAGGGTATCATGTGGCACAAGGCCGGTTTAACGTGGGATCTCCGAGCCCGTGGGCTCGGCCAAAAATATGCCCTTTGAACCCGTATAAACAGGTTCAGGGTCAGGTTTACCTCCCCGAACGAGATTCCGCCCTTCGGCGTAGCCTCGTTCGGGTTCCTCCCCGCCCGAAGGCAGAGAGTTCAACCGTTCAGCCTGTCGTCCGACATCGACTGACCCACGTTTCTCTTACTACTCCTACTTATATTAGGTGGGAAAGTCTGTTAACTATAGAATAGGTGTGTTTCACCATAACAATATGTTACATTTATTTTGAGTGAATTTATATAATTAAACTGGGATCAAAACTCTATGAAATTATAAAAATAGATTTTTATAATAAATCTGCCATAATATATTTCAGAAAAAAATATTACTAGCAATATATTGAACTCTCACTCACAACAAAAAACCGTCTTTACGAAAATACGTCAATAAAACCTGATGTACAAACTGAATTCTTAGAAAGAATTCCTATTCTATTCATACGAACCTATCGTAAAAATCTTGTCGGCATTCAATAACCCACTGAGGTTGATATGTAGCAGAACAAAATAAGAGTAAACCATTGGCTACTACCAAAAAGAGTTGCAAAATTGCTAGAAGTAGTTGAAGAATGGAATCACGTATACCACTGTTTTATTAGCTTAGAAATACGAGGTGACTAGAATTTTCGCGTATTGGTTAGAACTTCTGTCAGTTGACCTCCTACTGAAACCACAAGATACAATAGCAAAAAATGACCATAATAAAGCAATATTCTTTCTAGATATTTGGTGGTTATAAATGGAGTTGAGTGTTAGTAAATATCTCAATTCGCAGTACAGTTCCAAGTTCCATCGCAAAGCCTAAACATGGCGGTAATTTTAGATTTCTACACCTTGCCTTACAACTTGAATTCACATAATCTCTATTCTAATGTTTTAGCTCAGTTTCAAGATTATATTTTATTTCAGTTTTAAGAGGTGATATCTCGTTTTTCTAATGTCTACCACATATTATATCCGTATTATATGAATGTAATGAACAAAAATGAATAAAAATAAAAGCCAAGTGTATTTTAACATATAATAAAATAACTTTTATTCATTCACTGCCTGAGAAAAGCAAATATTGACTGGATTTAAACCCTGAGTTCCGCGTACGTGCCAGCTAATCACTATGTTGATTTCAGAATTGCCGAGGTCTAACTAGAGGATAAGGGAAGTAACTCCATTTTATTTTGAGTTATCGTATTTTATATGGGGAAGTAATTAGGCCGTTAGTCTATATCTGTTGTGTTTACAATTATTAAATCTAGTATTTTTGCTTATATGTAATGATTGGCCTTGATATAAAATTTACAGACTGCTTACTTTTTATTTTCTAGAATAATAATAGTTTGAAATGTCAATAATATTATTCTGTTCTTCACACACTGCGTATGGTTATGCATACGCTTATGTAATGTGTATGCATGTGTTTGTGTTAGTCTTGAGTTATATACATGGCCTTGTAATATTTAATGTGCACACATGCAAAAGGACATATATGTAGGAAATTTGACTAGGGAAAATAAGACATTGGAATAATTCATTGTACGTACTTTGCCGGGGATACATACGCTTTTGAATTCAGCGTTTTAATTATGTTAGACGAGTTGACAACCAAGGCGCAATAACATTCTGCCAGACAGTTTAACCCATAGAGCTACATTCATACATTTCTAAAGGTTATATATGGAAAGGTGATTGTAACGAAATTCAATTGGGATTCAATCACGATTTTCCAATTTTTCGTTCGCAGCCATATCCCGTTACACAACTTGCATATGAACGATAAATATATGTATGTTAGAAAAAAGCCCGATATTTAATTAAGGCCAA
>OZ010583.1:107217674-107285174 GCA_963932145.1 Acanthosepion lycidas | reverse complement strand
TATATACACGCACACACTCACGCATATATATATATATATATATATATATATATATATATATATATATATACACACACACATATATATATATATATATATATATACATATACACACACATACACACACAGGGTGATTGAAAAAAAAACTCCATATTTTATGTATGAGCGGCCAGCAAAGTCCTAACTTAACACCCTGTGACTTTTTGCGTTGGGGTTGGTTAAATGAGCAAGTCTACTTTATCAAACAAAGATTTTAGAAGTAATTGAAGGGTGAATACAACAAGATGTCATGTCTTCCTATTCCAAGCGGCTCTAGAAGTCGGTAGCGACATCTCGTGTCCATATCGAATTTGAGATGAAGCCTCATAAATTATAAGCATTTTAAAATGGGAGAGTTCGTTTTCAATCAACCTGTATGTATGTGCGTATATATATATATATATATATATATATATATATATATATATATATATAATTTTATGTTGTGCTATATTTTTGGTATAACGAGCTCAATATCAGAGAGAGCGTATGTAAATATAAAAGTGAACATTGGACTCAATACTCAGAGACGACAGACTCTTTTATGCTAAACGCAATCATAAGGCCTGATGAATGCGTGTAGTATGAAGCAGTCTGTCGCCTCTGAGTGTTGACTTCAAAGTTCACTTTATATATATATATATATATATATATATATATATATATATAGTATATTCTATGGTATTTAGTCATAGCGAGTTCTTTTAAATTAAAAATCATTTTATTATTTTTGTTAGCTGCATTTTTTCTTGTTTATTATTGAACCTTGAGGAAAATTTACATTTGTCAGACCAGTTTCCAAAAGAAGACATTTGTTAGTTGAACCCATTTATCTTTTTTATTCCTCAGCTGGAGAGGCGGATTCGGTATATGCTATGTTCCGCCCACAAGACATCTAGAATATTGCTGATGGGGAATTACAACGTGATCACATCAGGAAGGACATATATACCCTCTTTAAATTTGGTTGTCTCTGCGGACAAATGTAAAACTGAATTGAAATAAAAAGGTCAAGTGAAAGAAAGAATATCAGCGACATATTTGTCAGTTCGCTTTAAGAATTAAAATATAAAAACAGCAAAAATAAATCAGTAAAAGAGAAAATGCTTGCATTGAAAGAACATTTACAGACATCTATAAGATCAAGAAGAGAAGATCTGAAAGAAAACATAATGAGAAAGCTGAACATATAGTAATGTTAATGGCGAGATTAGCTTCATCAGATGAAACATTCGGCCAAACTATTAGCAATTCGGATACACGTTTTTTCTATTAAAACAATTTTTCAGGAATTTTATCTGATGTCCATTGCTCTGTTTCGTATTTTTTGTTTAAGATAGTGTCGTAGGTAAACATCTTGATTGTGTTAATATTTTCCCTTTGATTTACATGTGGCTGTGGTTGAATCTCCTCTAGAGATATGGTTTCTGTTATTTGATACACTTATTTGTAATAGTTTACGAGATCTGACGAAGGACATAAACCATAAGAAGCAAAACAAAAACAAGTTTCATTCACATGAAGCCATTTTTAGGCACTGGTCTGAGAAAACAGTCTTATATAACAGTTTAAATATTTCTGAACAAGTTAGAATCCCATATAGTGTCATGCGTGTTGTTTAAGTCGGTCAAGTCTATTTAAGAATATGAGTCAAGTTTCTTGGTAAATGTGTTATGTGAAACTACTCCTAGCATAGACTATTTACCACAATGGTAACATGGTCCGGCTGGTTTCTTTAAACTATTTGGGTTTTGGTTACTGCGGAATTTAGGACATGAGATTTGCCTTTTGTCTTTTTGAGGGGAATAGAAGGTAGACTTTCTTCTGATTTTATTAATCTGAGCCACGCCTGATTCCTCGATAGTGTCTGAGTCACATTTTACAGATATTGCTCTTTGACAGTCCTCTGCCAGTTTTTGGAGAGTCAATCCTTGTTCGTTCTCAAGCTTGGTCAGTACCCGTCGTCTGACTTCGGCGTCTTCTGCTGATACTAGACCTTGTGCGAAAATTAAGCACTTGAAATCATCGGCAGTCAGTTCGGCTAGTTTAAAATCATTACAGAGCTTGTTTACCGATGCTGCAAACGTTAGAAAATCTTGCTGGTTGTCTTTAACTGTGTTCAGGCATTTCCAACGTTTGTGGAACAAGGTTGTGTTAGGCCCAAATAGTTCCGATAGGAGCTTAATAGTCTCTGAAAAATCCAAGTCAGTGGTTTTCTTGGGTAGTATGAAGTCTACGAACCTACTATGTTCTGTAGTTCCCAGTTATGTCAATAACAGACGTACCTTTTTTTTACTGGCCCATTGTTCACAGTCTACGTTGAAAATATCTTCGTAGCGCCTGTAAAAGGCCTCGAACGTTTTGTCGTTCTCTGGTACGTATTCAGAGGTTTCTATTGAATTGTAGATTGTACTCTGGGAGAATATTGTATCTTTTTCAGAGTTTGAGCCTTTTAATGCATTTACGAGTAATTCTTTAAGTTGTTTCTGTTGTAGTTCACCATTCTGAAGCGTAATTTTTTGGAATTCCATTTGTTGTTTATGTAATTCCAAAAATAGTTGTGGTTGTCTTTCTTCTGATTTTTGTTGCTGATCCAAATTTACTTTTAGCATTTGGACAATTACTTTTTGAAAATCTTCCATATTTAGACAAACAAAAATGACAGCAATTTTTTTGTTGCTTTGAAACCTGTGTACCAAGGGGAAGTGCACAAAAAAATCTTGATAGTTTTTTTTTCTTCTTTTTTTCTTTTACACATACACACAAAAAATATATGGACAGACAATTAGTTAAACTAAACTAATTATGTGTTTAGATATTTTGCGATTCCGTGGTTCCGTTTATTTTAACGTAATTGTATCAATTTTCACCAAACTTATGTATTTTTTTATAGAGGTACAAAAAGAGAAAACTTGCCCCAGTGAATTTGAGGGCAGACTAATTTTATGCACGAGTTCAACTCAGTTACATAAAAAAAAAAAAAAAATTAGATAGTTTTTTTTCGAAAACTTGAGTCGTAAATAGTACTTCGACTCTTGTGTTGTCAGTTTGTTTTATGAACAAACTGTTTTTTTCTGTGTGTGGTTATGTAAGAAATCGTTCTCGTAATGTTATTTGGGCAGACTTTAATATTCCGTAGATGTCGAATCGCTAGTTCGTCACTGCTGTTTGGTATCGGAATATTTTTTTATATATGTAGACGCTGGGTATTGCGTTTAAATCGCTAATGTAGTAATACCAGCTTAATTTCTCGTTCATCACTGCTGTGGGAACGCGTCGAGTTTCTGTGTATTTTTCGAGTACTCTGTCGCTATTGATATGGTGTGAACGAAATTCTCGAATCTTTCTGTTGCCACTGATGTGGGACTAGCAAGTTATTGCGGTTTTCGAAGTGAATGCGTTTCTTGAATTCTTCGTCGACACAGATGTGGGTCTGGTAAGGTATTGAGGTTTCGGCGTGAGTGAATTTCTCGAATACTCCGTCGCCACTGATGTGGGCCCAAAGTCGGGACCACGGAAGGAAAACACGGATTAGAGGTAAGAAAGATATATTAAACAAAAAGGTTACAAAGATAGTGTAAGTGTAAGCGGAGCTTACTATGTGCTAGTGTCCAATATTGGTAGTCGTACGCGGCTGATACTACGGTATTAGAGCTCTCTCTCTCTCTCTCTCTCTCTCCTCCTCTTCTTCTTCTCTCTAGAGTGTTATGTCGCATACTTTATATGGTCCTGGGAGAGTCCATGTTGTAGGTATGTTACGGTCTCACAATACTTATCTTCTATGCTAAATTCGTTATAATTAATCCATAAACAAGGTTATTTGAAACATTTGAGTATTTATGAGTTCCCCATCTTGATACTTATGTTACAACGAGTATAAGTGAAAAAAAATCTATTTCAATTCACACATACAAAATCCTGCTTACAATCAAATGAAAATTGAAGTAGACTTGTTTTATGTAACAATCAGAGAATTTTGAACACAAGGGTTCTTGAACCAACAGCAATCGGAAGTTTGTCTGAGTTGGAACAAGTGCCGGAACATAGTCATAGATATTGATGGTACGTCAAATGTGAATATTGATATCACAGTTTCATAAAGGAATGCATTTATTGAACACTAATATAACTTTCAGGGGCCGTTGATATTAAAACTTAACGATCAAGCTCACTTATGATCGGGTGATATATCCGTAAATCTCAGAGTAGAGGCGGATATATGAACATTTCCTTTTTTATAATCAATGATTTGTCTTGTTATTGAGCAATTTCAGTATAAAGCTTTCGTAAGGTGTTCAAAAAGACGTATTCATTTTAAAAATAGGATTCATTAATTTAGATTAAAAATACCTGTTTTCATATCTTCCGTGAATTTATTATCTGTTTGCTGTTAATGTAGCTTTAGAAAGTCGCGTAATGGAAAAATTGGTAGGGAATCCAAAATGAAAAATAGCTGGATAATTTGGCATTCAAATGCCTGACATTTTCGTCCCTGGAGTAGCATCTCGCATTTTGGAAGTGGTCAGAACATCTGAAATAAATTACCTTTCTTCGAAATGTTTACTATATCCCTTCGTTTAATATTGCCAAATGAGATGGAAGCCAATTTAAATGCGTTTACTAGTCATTGTAAACTTCAAAATAATTTATTTTATTAGGTTGGTGGAAAAATAATGACGTAATAATGTCGTTTTTTTACGTTAAAAATACGTCAAAAAACGACATTATTACGTCATTATTTTTCCACCAACCTAATACATTATTTTAGACAGAGGCACGTATTTTAGCAATAGCATATATATATATATATATATATATATATATATATATATATATATATATATATATATAAACATATATATAAACATATATATATATATATATATTATGAGAAATATAATTAAAAATGATATTAGCATATATATATATATATATATATATATTGTTAAATATAACAAAAAATAATGTCTATTATGTTTAATCATGAGCCGTTCTATACTTTGTATGGTTGCTTTAGTTTAGGGTGAAAATAAAGACAAAATTGTCCAACATTACATTGCATCTAGACATATGATTATGTTGTTATAATTTCGGTCTCTCATGTGGTATGACGTTATAGAACTGCATCATGTATAGAACTGTGTCTACTATTCCGCGACAGTTATCGGCGCATAGTCATGTCAGCATAACAGAAGATGGTGATTTTTGATGGTAAATATCTTTGTTTCAATATCCGCATAACCACTCTGAAGATGGCTCATGTGACCCGAAAGCTTAGATCAAAGAACAACTTAATATATACATATATATTTTTTTTTTTCTAAATTTTTATGTTTTCATTTTCTGCATGAAAAAGTTTTTCTTCATATATATATATATATATATATATATATATATATATATATATATATATATATGAAGAACGGAAGAACTTTTTCATGCAGAAAATGAAAACTTAAAAATTTAGAAAACAGCATTAACAAATATACAGTGACACAGTATATTTAGTAGCGACTTCTCAAAGTTAATTTAATTTTAAACTTATTTGTATGAATTAAAATATAAGATTTGGTTAAAATTATCTCTTTACTATCAAAATACCTTTCAATTGTCTTATCTTGAAAATTTAATTATTTCTGAGCTTTCCTTTAAAAAAAATGCGCATACGAGATATCTTTAATATTTATAGCTCAATTATAAAATGGTATGCAGTTCATTTCGATTAGTTATGTGTACAAATATGTAAAATTAATAGCAAAAAAGCCCTTTTCTAAAACTCCGTTCACTCCAAACAAGGAGATAATGTCAAAGGTCTAGTGGGGGTTAAAGAGAAAGAAATGACTTTAGAAAGAACCAGAAAACCAATCCTAAACAGGAGAGTAGGGATAAAAATTCAATTCAAAAGACCGTGAAGAAGTGTGAACCAGACGATAGGCGAACCTATTTACTTCCTATGTATATTTATGCTGCACAAGACAACATTTCTCTAATCCCTGTCCTACCATGAGTCGTTTTGCTAATAAGATGCTAAAAAATGTTCCTATCACAGACATCGAAGGTGATCACTCATTCTATTTTAATATATTCTATTTAATTGAAATGTTAGCAATTTCTAATCAATGATTGAATATCATCTTTTGCTTTGTTCACCTTTGCATAAATGCAAACAAAGAAAAAAATAATCGGGAATAAATGGTTATAATTACGAAAATCATAGTAATATGTATTTCACTAAAATTCTTTTAATTGACGTTTAATAATGAGCTGAGATATTATCTTTCTAAAATTAAATTTCGTATGCACATAAACATATATATCATGGCAGCTTACTCATTCTCAAGTATGGCCTCGCTTGAAGCACTTCAGCCTCGATTTCATCTGTGAGCAACAGCAATATAAATTTCTAAACTAGCAAAAGACTTTCACGATTTAGCATCAACTTTACACAGGATTTCCTCCAGTAGCACAAACTATTTCTTGGCCACCTTTTCTTTTCTGTCGTTTCAGACATCCGGTTGATAAGCAAGCATAGTCATGACATGTTATGCCGTATGAATCAACTTTCTTTTATACCATTTCAATCCCGTTCTTTTGAAACAGAAACTTGAACATTCATCCCACGCCCACTCTCTACGGTCATCCATATGCATATAAGGGCTTGCAATCTAACCCTATCTAAAGTTAGTAAGCAAACGAAAAACTACAATATTTGGTTATAAAAAAAAAGATTGTCAAATTTTAAACAATCAATTTAGATGTTAAAACAAAGCCTGAGTAAAAAATTTAGGTAGTATAAATTTGTTTCATTGAAGTTATTTGATATATTCTAAAAACTGCCATCTGAAGTTATTAGGCAAAACCAAGCAATGCCATTTTACTTCAATAAAAAGGTAATAAAATCATCAAAATTAGATCAATACCTATAACAGAACAAATAACAAACACATATAATAAGTCTTTGAATCATTTACATTTTAATATAGTGACCCTTCTTCTCAATAACAGCCAATAACCCATTATCCATTGATTTTGTTATCTTTTTTACTTCAGCAGGTTCGATTTCCGACATATTAGTTTTAATTGCTTCCCATAGGTCAGCGTTGCTTTTATATTCTTTTCCACCTTCATATAATTGAATCTTCACAAGGGACCACAGATTTTCGATCGGATTCATATCAGTACTTGATGGCGGCCTTTCCATTATCTTATCTCCCGTAAAACTTTCACGCTTAAAAAAATCACGAGTAAGTTTAGATATACGAGAAGGGGCATTGTCGTGCATATATACACACTTTGTCTTGAAACAGCGAGATGGGGACTTGTGCTATGCAAAGGAATCTTGTCCATAAAATGGCAATAGTTTGCTCTGTTCAGTTTAATCGCTTCGTTGACTTTGAATGGTGCAGTAATGGTTTAGCCAACAATTCCATTCCATATCATAACACTGCCGCTTCTTTGTTCCCTTCTTTGAGCCACATGCACCTCTGAATCATATAAGACACATCTTTTGGCCCATCCATTAAAGTCCATCACCTGTCACTCGATAGTCGCCCGTGAAAGTTACTTTAGAAAAGCAAATTTTGACGTTTTAAATATTTGTTTTAGTGAGAGAAGATTGACTTGGAGATTTTTTTTTACAGATTCCAATTCACAAAGTATTCTACTTTTTTTTTCTTGACTCCCTCAATTCCAGTCTTTTCAAAGTTCTGTGCGCTGTTCAAATGCGGTTTTTTCCATACAACTCGATTTAGTTTGCGTTCATCTTATGAAAGCAAGTTCTTACAGCTTTTTCCTTTGCTTCGAGTTTTCAACTTACTCATATTTTCCATGGCATTCTTTATCGGTTGATGATCTCTGCAAAGTCCATTTGATATATCCAATGTGGATATTTCCTCAGTTAACAAAATTGTTATTTTCTGTTTTTCAGCAGTTTTAAGATCCTTTCCTTTGCCCATTTTCCAACATATATTATAGACAAAAAATAGTTTTTATTAGATTTCGGAGGTCTTAAACTAATATTAGTTCAATCTGTATAATAACTTCAGTCAGTCCATTTTTGTAAATTTTAAATATCTCTAAAACTCATGAAAATGGCAAAATAAATAAATTAAATATTTTACTAAGGGTGGAAAATTTTTAGTGGCTCGGATTGAAGAATCGGGGAGCCGAGTTCGAATTCCAGTCGAATCCATTACATTCACTTACGTGCTAATACCCTTGGGAAAGGTATGAATACTCTTCTCCCACAAGCTATGGGTAAATAGCAGGACAGTTCGGGTTTTATAGCCTTGGATGGCAACTGGTCTACCGTAGAAAGAAATGGCAACCTACTGCGGGAAAAAACCTCCCTCATCAGTCATGTATCGACAGTTAAATGATCACCTACGCGTGTATCATGCATGGCACACAAATAAAGAATAAAAGGGTGGAAATGGACAAGTTATTGAAGTTTATTTGTTATGCTTCATAATTTCAATCAGGCTCTATATATTTTAACCTCATGAATAATCTAATGAATCAGACATAAAGAAATCTATTTTGAACTGCCAATTCTTGATCTTGCCGACGCTCTACTGAGCTCTATACTTGAACCAACGTTCTTTCTAAATTTTATTATTGATTTTCAAGATGTCAAATCGGTATCTTTGTTGCTAACAACTACTTATTCCTGTCTCAATGGTAAGTTTGATCGGTTTAAAAAGGTCAAATTGGTAGAAAGATGACCTAAAATCTGTTAAGTTGGTAAAGAAATGGAATGTTATTTTTAATGTTTTAAAAACGAAACTGATCACTTATTTATGCATCTCTACTATAATCATGATACGTAAGGTCTAAATATTTAAAAATGAAAAAAAAAAAAAACTTCAGAGAATATTTTTAATTTTAAAAAATTAATTCCACCAAAAATTATATTCACTAAAATTGATTTTCATTTTTTTCAGTAAAATTGTTAATTCGTCTTTTTTTTTTTTTTTTTTTTTTTTTTTTTTTTACATATTTATAAACACAAGTTAGTTCTTATTTTTAGAAATCTTGCAAAAATAAAATATACTTTTCTAAAACTTTATTATAAGAATATTCGAATTAATCTGATTTGGAACCAATATTATTTACTTTATGTTTAAAATAACGCAGAAATTAATTTTTTAAACCAAACAGTAGATGTGTTTTTAACCGACAGTAGACCTCTGAAAACAATTATTTGTCCATAATATATGTTGAAACATGAAGTTAAGTATCTGACAACTGATGAAAAACAGAAAATAACAATTTTATATCAAATGGACTTTGCAGAGATCATCAAACGATAAAGAAGGCCATGTTTACGCTTTTATTAAGTTGGTGCAAAAATAATGTCGTTTTCTCACATATGTTAATATGTGAGAAAACGACATTATGTTTGCACCAATCTAATAATATAATTTTTAAGTATTCAGCAATACTAAACACTTTGGAAATTTGCGGACTATTATCTTTAAGTTTACTATAGTCATCTCTTTTAATTTATGATAATGTCGTGTATGTCCGCCCATACTTTCAAAAATTGGTACGCTATACACATAAAAAAAAAAAAATCAAAATTCTTTTTAAAATAGTAAGGTCTGAAGGTTTTTATTACTATTAGGTTGGAGCAAAAATAATGACGTAATAATGTCGTTTTTCGACGTACTTTTTAACGTCAAAAACCGACATTATTACGTCATTATTTTTGCACCAACCTAATAAATATAGTTTTTACTTAATAGCAATATCACCTAATTCATAAAATTATGTAAGTGGCGGGTAAAAGAGGAAAAATCATTTACGAAGATTTTCAAAACACATTTAAAAAAAAATAATTTAATTCATTTGTTAATATGTCCTGAAAATACCATTAAAATTCGAATATTATATGTTTTTACAAGAATTTCCAAATCTGTTTCTTTTTTTTTTTTTACCGGAAAAAGGCGCGAATATCACCATAGTAATCTTTGGCTCACCGCTCTCTCTCTCTCTCTCTCTCGCACACACACACAAAGAAAAACAAACAAAAAATCAACATTTCTCATGTGCTAGAAGGGATTCAAAAATAATAAAATAATCAAAATCCTTTGGTCTTTCCTCTTAATAAGAAATATTTTCCCGGTAAATCTTTGTTTTCATCAAGTCTGAGGCGTTTTTTTTTTACTCTTGCTATTTTCTTTTTAGTGAAACATTGGCGGTGCCTATTTTAAGCGTTTTTGCCTTCAATCAGCATGGCTAATTCTAACCTCCAAGAAAGTGACTCGTTGACTTTTCCGCTGATATGAAGTGGAAAGATTAAATTCAACCAATTGTTAGGTTTGCTGTTAGGAATGTTTGTTCACTGTATTACTAGACGACATTTCGTGCCTGAATCTGTTTTATACTGTTATAACTCTACACCTCGCTAATGCATATTCGTGTCTCATCTCGTGTGTTGTTTCTATTGGATTGGTGCATAATTATCAGTCGTTTTTGTAGGCGAGTTATTTGTTAATAAAAATTACTGTTTTGTTTACTCTTTAATAAATATATTTTATTTTCGGGTTAAAAAAATGCGTGTCGATAATCATACTCATGTTATGCTTTATCACTTCGAAAAAGGATGGAAAGCAGCGCAGTCATTTCGCGATCTTAACGAACTTTTTTGGCGAAGGAACAACCAGCGAAATTCAATACAGGGAATGGTTTGCCCGTTTCAAATCTGGCGGCACTAGCTTGGAAGAAAAGCCAGGAAGAGGTCGACTATTGGATTTCGGCGACTAGGCACTTTTGGCAGGCGTGAAAGAGGACGAAAGCTTGAACAACTCGAATGCTGGCCCAAGACTTCAATGTGGACCATTCAATCATTGTTTGTCGTCTCAAAAAAAGCTCGGAAAGATATGGAAATTGTCTGGATGGGTCCCTCACGAACTCTCCAACAACAATAAAGCCAAACGTGTCCGAATGTTCACTGATTTCCTGCATCGAAACCAGCAAGCTCAGTTTCGGAAGAATCCTGTCACTGGGTATGAATCATGGCTTCTCTTGCGAAACGTCAAAATAAAAGGTCTGCGTTTTGCAAGGAGGTTCACAAAAAAAGTACCGAAAAACATGCAATGTATGACGGTAATGTGGTGTGTTTAGGGGTACACAGGCGGGATCATCCATTAAGAAATCATCTCAAACGGCATTTGTTATTGGTGGAATGACGACGATGAGCGTCAACTGTGGCGGATTCCAGACAAAAACGGCAAGCGACAATTCGCCCTCAACTGAGATGTCTATCTCGCTCAATTAGACCGCGTTCACGCTGCAATCGAGTCAAAAAGACCGCGCAAAAAGAACCATATTGTTTCCACAACGATATTGCCAGTTCACATGTTGGGCGTCGTGTTGTCGGATGTATCGCCGATAAGGCCTAGGAACTTCTTTCACATTCGCCATATTCTCCCACAGAAGCGCCTACGGACTACCACGTCAATCGATCGCTGAAAAGTTGGCAGGTGAACAAAGTTTATGCCGATTTGGATAACATGGTGGCCGGTGTCAAAGCATCGATTGCCCCCAAGAACCGTGACTTCTTTGCCCGTAGAATCGACCGTCTTCCAAGTAAATGGGAATCAGTTATTGAAATAGATGGTTGCCACGCTCCGGAATAATCACCTGAAAAATTGTATTGTTGAATTGTTATGTTTGTTTTTTCATTGATCTTTTTAAAATACCTGATAATTATGCACCAGGGCAATACTATTTATATAGAGTTTCTTGATCAAATTCAAAGTGGAATCTGCAATATTATTAGCCCTGTTATCACGGCTTCAGTTGCTTCCCACCGCCGTAATGTAATTCCTTGTAGCGTTTCTATAAATACATTCATTTTTCTGATGATCTTTGTCAGTGGTTATCTTTTGTTTTAATTCATATTATTTATTGTTCTTTTCTTCGTGATTTTATTTCTCTTACAAAGCCTCTTGTTCTTAGTGGCTTTAGCGCCTTGCTTTGGGTGAAAAGTTTTAAAATATATAGTTTTTTTTAAAAATTTCATTTAAAGCATTTTACTAAAAAGACATTTTGTAAACAGGGCCAATTGTTTAGACAAGGGATTATTGTTGATAAACTGTTGAAATTTAGAGCAAAATGTAATCGCTTTGAAGCACGTTAATTTTTAATATTTGATCAGCGAAAATATCAATTTAAATTTAACCGATTTTAGCAAATATTTATAAGATATGATTTGACTTAACAACCAAATCATTCATGTCGTCTAAAAAATCTTCCTGTAATGCGATTATTCTGTATTTAGTGTCAGCGTAGCTAGTAAATTAATTTTCTACGCATGTTCACATTCATCCAAGCGTGATTGCGTGACGAACAATTTTGGCTAACAAAGAGGCAGGTCAGCGTATCCGATATGCATTCGACTAATTTAGAGTTATATAATAACCCCATATAATATCAAACACGACAGACATCTGATACGCCTTATGTTGTACCTCTCATCCTCGCAATTGTCCGGCAGACATCACGCGAGCCAATGTTTAATGAATATAAATCACGAAAGCTTCAGGCAGTAACACAACATTAAGTTGGTAAAGTTGGGGTTTCTTATCTGCAGATATATTTTGTTTTGCAAATTGAATGTCCTTTCTTCCGTGCAACAATATTTTTCTTCTCTAACATAATTTTTTTTTATTCTGACGTTTATGAACATTCCAAACAAGACCAGATAATTGGCATCAATTATTAAATTTCTCACACAATCATTAGATAAATGGAAGCGTAGCGTAGATTAAATAGGATCGTGAATGGAAACTGAAAGCATGTTTTCTAGCATGGCACAAAGGAAATTTACGGCAAGGTTAATAGTAACCTTTTCCATATGCGGAAACATTCTCTTTTCGTTGGTCCAAACTCCATAGATAGCGTTGGCTGAAATGTATTAAAAAATGAATAACAAAAAAAGAAAAAGAAATACCTTTTACCATGATGGCAGTAATAAAGAAACCAGGAATTTCATTATCCCACTAGGTTTCGCTCCATTAGGCGTCGGTGTTCTATAAAAAGACAAACGCCTCTCTTTCTCTTGTTCTCCTTCTTGAACCAAGATGTAGAGAGGTAGAGAAAAGGTTTCCCGGTCCACTTATAACTTTCTTTCCACTTTCCAACGCATTGCTTTGGCACATGTCTTCCAAACCCTCCACCTATGAAATAAGTCAGACTTTTTTTTGGTCATTCTAACTCAGCACAAGGCTGATATGAGCTCGACCAATATAACAATATTTATCCACACTTTCCCTAACTTTTGTACTAGAAAAGAAAACGGACATACCCAAGAGACACCGAGAACTTTGCTTCACTATAGTTTATATTACAAACAAAAACAAAAGATAGATTAAACGTTTCGTAGTAGAAACCCGATATTTTGTATCATTCTTCAAGAGTTTGAATGCGAACACGCAAATTTAGATTCTATAAATCTATATCATATATTTATACTATATACTGAAAGTAAAAACTTGATACTGAATAACAGATTTAGTTAATAGTATAGGTATAGTTTGTTTTAGTTTCATTTGTATTAAAATATGTGTAAACATCTTAAATATATTTCAGTGAGGAATGCACAATAAGTTTAATTGGCTGACTAATTTTTCTCTGTCTATATTTCTGAGATGAGTTATTATGTACAATATTTACATTATTCGGACTATTGTCCTCATCTTTGTCGCCATATTTATTAAAACGTTTCGGCCATTGTACGCTCCAGCCTTCTTCAGGTAGTTGGAATGTCGAACTGAACCCTTTATTTCGCTCACTGGGGTAGACTGTTTTAGTTTCACGTGCCATGTTTTAATGGATATCAGTTATCAGCTATCTCCTGATAATTCCCATCTCCAAGTTCTCCACTGCCTGATAAGACCCAAAGAGTGCGAGTTCAGTAGTGGGTTAAGGCAGTGGAGAACTTGTCTTTCAGGGTTTCAGCCTAAGTTAAATTTATTGACCTCATTAACTGATGCCAGCGGAATAGAATTGAAGAATCAAGTCTGAAAATAAGTGATCCAGCTAAATTTTGACAATTTTCTTTTGTGAATCCCGTTCATTTTTCTGTCTTACAGTCATAATGTTAGTCTGCTGGGCAAATAAAATTGTTGGCTGCGTTAGCTGCACTGATTTTCTTAATTATGTTGTATTTTCTTAATATTTCTGCGTATTTTCCCTGTACCTAGGCATTATCACGAACTGTGTTGTCATTTGATTTATGATAAATCTTGTGTCTCCATTGAGAAAGTTATAAAGCAGGTGCGATTAGCGTTGGCCAACTTCGACTTCAGCAGCTGGCTTTGTTTTGGGGAATAAAGAATGATTATTCTCAGTTTGTGGTAACATGTCTTTGGAAATATCTGCAGTTTTCTTTCTAAACGCTCTTTAGCTTGAAATCATACAAGTGTCATTGTTCAACGATATTATTGCGCAATAGGTTTGCGTATAATAATAATAATAATAGCGTATTAAGATACTAAAAATGATGACACTAGTCATGGTAAAAGAGGAAAAAAAAGGAAATAGAGACTCATTAAAATGGAGGAAAAAGACAAAATGAAATAAAGGGAAACGGTAAAATGAAATAATTATTCAAGAGAAAATGAAAAAGAATGAATAATTGAAAGAAAGTGAAAACGAAATAATATATAAAGAACGAAAAGAATGATTGTCTATATTTCTGAGATGAAGTATTGTAACTATTTACACTAATTCATATGTCGGACAGTTGTCCCCATCTTTATTGTTATATTCCCTTTATTTCCCTTTAGCAACTCAACTCTACAATTTTGTTCACCTCTGTTGTGAGAGATGATTTACTAAAGGAAGATAACTGAAAATGAGATATTCAGAAAAGGCATGGCAAGTGAAACTAGAACATTTTACATGAAGGCCGGTGGGTTCAGCGGTCGAAACGTCGTGAATATTAAAAAGATGAGGACTAAAGTCCGAACAATGTAAATAGAAAAAATAAATAGAATATTTATATATATATATATATATATATATATATATATATATATAAAGAAATATAGTCTTAAGGTGTGCTATATTTATGGAATAAAGTGCTCAATATCAGAGATAGAGCGTGTGTAAATATAAATATAAAAGTGAACATAGAAGTCAACACTTAGAGGCGACAGTCTGTTTCATGCTATATGCAATCGTCAGGCCACGTGAACAACAAAATGAAGGGAGATAACTAGGAGTAAAAACTGAAATAATTTGAAGCCATAAAGAGAAAAAGACGGGAATTGATTTAATTCAAGAACGAAGCGTATGCTTACGATAATGGACATCAGATGAAAATGAAACGTTAACAATGGATGAACCGCTGAAAAAAAATTAAAAGAAAAAAATAGAATATAAAAATAGAATATATTAATCAAGAGGAGAAAATATAATCAAGTCACGTAACTTCCTTTTGCCTTTTCTATAAATATTTTTACTGTAATTGTTCTGATGAACTTTCCTCTATGGGACCTAGACTTTATGAATTTAAGCGCGGTACTAGATTGTTTACAGGGTCTTATTATTTTACACTTGAAGTGTGTTAGATGTAACGGCAAGTTCTATGCTAACCATTTCTTCTCTCACACTTTTCGCTGGTGGAACTCTATTCTGGTCTTGCTTTCCAGTCATATTTGATCTTCAAAAATTTTAATGCAATAATAATAATAATAATAATGATGATGTTTTCATATTACAATAATAATAATGCCTTTATATTACAATAATAATGCTTCCATATTACAATAATAATGTCTTCATATTACAATAATAATAATAGTAATATCTTGGGGTAGTAAGATGGGCTACACTAAATATAGCGTTAAGTGTTAGATTTGCTTGTCAATTTCTTGATTATGCCCACTTCATCTGCTTGTGAATGCGAGATCATCATGGCTGAATATCGAGTCTTTCTTTTTTTTAGTCAAAAAGTTGAGGAAGCCGAGGATTCACGTCATGATACTTTGGGGTCTCCTTAATTTTCAAACTGAGTGAATTAAGTTACCCGAAAGGAAGGAGTTTATAGCTGAGCCCAAGCTGCAATCTTATGCGGGATTTTTATCAAAAGCTATCACCGTATCTGGATGTGATGCTCATGTCTTCTGTACCCACATAAGAGGAATTGCCATGATGTGTATATTGGACTTTGTAAAAATGTATCCAGTATCATTTAGTTAGTGTGCTACTCTCACTCGTTACTAGCCATAGTACTACTACTAATAACAATACTAATATTCCTTATCCTATTACTACTACTAAAAGTTTAATTAATAAGGCAACTTTTCATTACATGACTCTTTTCAATTATACGGCTATATATTTTAGGCAAACTAACTCTTTATAGAAGCTAGCTGCAGAATATTGACTATGGGAAAATTGTAACTGTTAGTGTAGAATAATTAAAATTTTAATTTTAATATTTATTCAGATTTTAAGTTTAATATTTATTAAAACAAATAATCTATATATTTGTTTAAAATTGTCAAACTCCTCCCTTAGTAGGTATGCGCCTTACATTTAAAATTAAAAAAATATATATTACATTTATATTTAGTTGTTACAATCATCTTCAGAATCCTATGACACACAGCACGACATAAATCCTGATCTGTATGAATTTCAATAAATACTTCTGTGATGTATTCTTTTAAGTTGTGCACTTTGTGAGAATTTATCTCGTATACCTTGCCCTTTACTTCACCCCAAATAAGAAATCCATTGGGGTTAGGTCACGTCAAAGTGCTGGACATTCGATGCTACTCTTTCTTCTGAAGCAACGCTGTGGAAAAAGTTTGGTTAATGCAGTCCCTTTCTACCAAAGAATAATCGGTAGGTGCCCCTTCTTGGAATTATGGTTTGGATAATTTAGATAAAAAATGACATTAAAACCTGAAAGAAATAGTGAAACAACTGTAAACCTATTTTTGGTTCATCCTGTCTGATATCCCGTAACTTTCAGGACAATCAGAGGCAGAAACATTTTATAAATTAAAATTTAATAATTTCATTTTTATCTCCATTGTTGGCCTTTACCTAAATCGTTTTATTAAGCGTTTAAAATCATTAAGGGTTTACTAATAATTATGAATAACAATCATACAGCATTAGAAATTATAAGAATTGTGGTAAAGTATTTACTGCTGGTGAGACAGCAAGCAGATAAATCTTTTTTTTATGTGCTATGTCTCTTCAAGACGTAGGCGATCATGGCTCTCCACTTACCCCCTATCATTTGTAGCTCTCAATAAGTTTTGTCCCTTTGCTATTTTCCCCAGGTTATGTTCTGTCATCCACTTGCTTAAGCCCGCTAGGTATGTCATGCGTTGCATTCCCCTGCTCGTCTTTCTTTCTATTCGATGTGTGAGTATCAGATTCTCCAAGCCCTCCTTTCTCATTAAAATGTTAACCTACAGTAAGAATAAATGCTCGCTCAATAAAATCATACTGCTTCCTTTATGGAAACGGTTATTTTCATTATACGTGCTATACTAAGACTCCTTCAAGGATAACGTTTTGGCTTACCTTTAAGCTATGTAACGTGAATAATGAAAATATATAGGCTTACAGACACGTCACATTGAAACACAAGTCCCCGTACGATACGCGAAGTTAAGCAAAGTCAGGTTAGTTGAGTAAAATGTTGGGTGACCACTTGCGACAACAAGGTAATCTAAGCATGGATATACGGGTGGTGTCAAGGATAATGGCTCGGAATGGTTAATCGGAGAGGATAGTTGTTTCGTTATATACACTTACGCACAAATACCCTCGAGGGAAAAAGTATGAACCCACTTTTTCTCTCCTAGCTATGAATTAATTAGTGTAATTTTAATCACTAAATCGTTATGAAAAAAAAAATAATCATAAAATCTAAAAATACTTTCTGGCTTTAATAAACCGGTAAATGGTTGATAAGCCGTAAAAACGAATGAATCAATAAGAAAACAAATATTTAAATAAACTCAATAAAATTCACCAAAAATTGCTCAGTGCATAATACAATATATACGCTTACTATGAGAACCTCTGTAATTTATTACTACTGATACTATTTTTATTTGATACGAATTAAAGTAATACTGTACGAATGCTGAATGAAACTAGACAATTTACCATTAATATACAATTACATTTGTGAACATCTTGTAAAAACTGCCGATATCCCTATGCAATTATCGTAACAATTCTTGCGTTCAAAGCGCCAGAACAAATGCATTCAGAATCAGGTGCTATTAAATCTGTTGTGGCTCATCTCAAACGAAATATTACTTTATTGACAAGCCATTCAAATTGATATCTCCTCGAGCATATCATGAACTGGCAAGCATCCCCGATGCCGGAACACCAACAACGACCTGTAATAGAATCCTAACGCCCGTTTATTGAATGCGAGTCAGCTCGCCATAATACCGGGTTTGTGCCAAAGATTTGACGGTCAGCGCGTGGTTGTTGTGGAATTAATACATTAGCCGGTGTCAACGCTTCAATTTCTCTGCTCAACTCTGCCGGAGCCGATTCTATTATTGGGTACTGAATACCGAATCAGTTCGTCCAATCAATGTTAAGATAGAGAGGTCAGTAGCGGGATACAGACAAAATGGATGTTAGCCACATTGGCCATTGGCTTTGATCGGCTGTTTGACAGTCCGTGCAAAGGACCGCAAAGAGAAAATGGCCTATTTGACTGGTGTAAGTGTTATCTTTTGTGACGCGAACGCATGTCTTGCCACAAAATTAGTTGGATTATTATTTGGCTAGTGGGTCAGTAATAGCACAGTTGTCCTAACCTGTGTATTCAGGGAACACTGGTTTTAATTTTGTAAAATCTCTCATAATTTCGGTACGAAGTTTAACAAAATTGAAAGGAAGAATTGGAACAAAATTGAATGCAATGTATGTAATTTGTTTTTCATTTGAAATTAACGGATATAAAAGACAGAACTTTAAGCATTACATATGTTACGAGGGATAAATGATTTTCCAATCTCGTCTTACTAACCCTGCCGTTGGATAAGGCAGTGATCCTGGACTCTTCAATACAAATCCAGAATAATTTCATCTGCTCATCTATCAACTGCAATTATATTAAAACATTAGGAGAGAAAATTCACTATAACCGGTCCAAAAAAATTGTTCTGCTCGATAATTTAAACAATATATATTGGACCAAAACTTAAGGACATCGAAAGAAGAGAAGTCAGATCAATGTTGAAAAAGAGATAGAAAAAAGCGAAAATCAAAAAAAAAAAAAAAATCCATTGAAGAAAGGTATCCTAAAGATGTATGCGCAAATGAAGAATTTTCGATATTTTCCGAAAAGTTTGATTTAATTATGAGATAAAAGACTGAAGAATGAAAACCTTTTAAAAATATCAAGGTATCAATTTTAGATTTATGCCATTTGTTTCGATTCTCAATAAAAAGCGATGTGCTAGAGAATCAAGCCAAATTTACCCTCAATGTTTAAGGATGTTAGAAGGACAGTGCGGTTAGAGCGCATGGCCTGCAATTGATGGGGTGAAAAAAGACTTGCTGTGCATTAATATCAAACTAAAATAATGAAAGGTTGTAATCTATAATAAGTAGTGAATCCCCTGGATAAAACCGATGTACGAATGAGCTGAGACATATGAGCAAAAAAAAATAGTGCAGAAAAAGAATAGATGATCACGGCCGTCTAGTGCTTTCTGCATTCTGTTGAGGTTTCTATCAGACTCGAAGAATTAATTAAATATGTATATATATAAGACGAGGTACCTCCAAAGGATTCGGCAAAAAATGAGGAAACATTATAAAATAATGCCCTAAACTAGCTACCTCCACTAATTCGGCATAAATTTTCTATATTTAAGTTTAAAATGAATTTTTTACAACGAAAAAACATTCTTGAAGATTTCAATTTAGCTTTAATTGAAAGTTTAATAATTAAATTTATGATTTCTATTAATTAAACAATTCTGGTGTATTTCAGATAGAAACTATATACATTTGATTGTCAAATTTAATTTCAAATTTTTAAATTTTCTTAAAAACGGCCATTTTCTTAATTTTAAGAAATTTGTAAACAAACACAAATTTATCGATTTTGAAAATATTTTAAAAAAATTTTTGGCACGTTATTTTAGTAAAATTAAAAAAATTAAAGTTAAAGTAATCTGATTTGAAAGAAATTTTTCTTACTTATAGCATAAAAAAAATAATATACAACCAATTATTAACGATCGATCCTGTTAATCTGACCCAACTATTGATGGATTGTTGAATGACGAAGCGATGACCATAAATGACATAATTTTACCATCAATGACATAATTTTTAAAAGTTTGATTTTTTTTAAAAATTATTCTATTTGAGTATGACCCACACTAATGGAAATACAATACATAAAATAAAATTATTTAGCGAAATAGTAAAAGAAAAAAAGAAAAATTACTTTAAAATTTAAAGTTTACACTTTTAAAGTTGAACGGAAAATAAGAAATGTTATGAAAAGGCCACGTAAAGGGACAAAACTCTTAAATCACGTGACCTTGTAATAACACTGGCAATTTCAGTATATCATACATGGAAATAAGGAATGTATTAAGTAAAAAAAACAACATAAAAATTATTTTTTAAAAAAGTAGCTCAACTTAATTTATTAAACTTAGCAATTTGGGATTCGTAAATTTTTTTCTACTTAATTACAACATCATCTCGAGGAACCCTCCTAATACAGAGCTTTACACGATGTTAAACTATTATAAATTATTATAATTAAAATTTCTTAAAAAACGAAAAAATTCTTGTAAAAATTAATTATTCATCAGAAAAAAATATTTCTTCAGACAATAATGTCCTTAATATTACTTATTTACAAATGCAATTAAAATCTTTTCTAATTAAGTAATATAGTTTTATTGGATTCATTATTTTTCGAAATAGAGCAGATTTTCAGTTAGATAGCTCAAATTTGAAAAAAAAAAGTAGGTTATTTACCATCTCCAAAGACTCCTTCTTTTAACAAAAAAAAATAATTTCAGGAACCAAAAAGGTTTTGGGCGAAATTTCATGAAATTAAATAAGTGAGGGGTAACATATTTTTAAAAAAATATTTTTTACCAAAATTTTCTAAAAACTAATTCTTTCAAAAATGATTTCATTCATTTGTGAATAAGTCCTTAAAATTTCATTAAAATCGGACAATTATTTGATTTTTACAGGAATTTCCAAACCAATATGTTTTCAACGGGAAAAATCGAAAAAAAAAACAATGCTATTTTCTATGACGCCGCGATGACACAAACAAAAGAAGACTTTAACCAAAACTTCGAGCGTGTTAGAAAATATTTAAAAAATTCATAAAATAATTGAAAAATACTTTTTTCTTTCATCTTAATAATAACATAAGCATTTTGACGATAATACTTTATTTTCTTTAAGTTTGTGGCATTTTTCCTTTACGCTACACTGTTTTCCTGCGAAAACTGTGGACATGGCTACCCTAAACTTCATAAAAAGGAAGTTTTCGCGTTAAAATCTTTGTTTTTAAGAGGAGAGATAGAAGGATATTTTAATGTAAAGAAGAATTTTAATCGTTTAGAACCTTCGTAATTTTAGTCAAAAAATCATCAACGTAGGACCATAGTATGAGAAATTTGAGCATTCTTCTTCTCTGTGTGTGTGTAAATGTGGCGACTTTTGTAAATACTGACGTTCATATACAACATTATCAGAGAATAAGAGCGAAATCTATAAGAAATTTAAAACTTATTGTTTATCTATTAACATAAGAAAGACTATAAAGTCAAAGTACGTACAACGGAATAAAGTATTAAATTTATTAAAATATTTCAATTTTTAAAGAATTACCGCGTAGTTAAAATGCGTTTACTTTATATTCGTTATAATTTTCTTCCAAAAATCAGGATGTCGATAAATTTGTCCACATTTCATGATGAAAAATCACCCACCTCCGTGTTAAAATAATTATCTGTGATATTTTAAAGAAACAGTAAATAGCATTTGTTTGAATACAGCTTAGTTAAACTTTAAATAAGAAAATTATCAACATTTCAAAAAGGTATATATGATTTTTTAAAGTTTTTTGATAAAGAGAATTATGTTGTGTTGGCAGATTTTCCAATATGGACAATTATACTTAAAATAGAAAAACAATCCAATGTGAATTGAGTTTGAAATGCAGCAAAGTATTTGCTTATTGGAAATATGAAATTTAGCCTATGTGCTTGAAATTAAAACTAAGATAACAGATTCAAGAAAGTTGTTTCATTTTTAAAATCAACTTTGAACCATAGGTATTGATTTTCTTGGATACACACACAATATATATATATATATATATATATATATATATATATATATATATATAAAAATGAACTAAATCCGACAATTGTTTCAATATATTTTCTGTTTATACGTTAATTTTATAGATACAAATACTTAAGTAAATGCTCTGTTTTTCTAATAAACATATTAACAAAATTTACAGGCCTAAATATCCGAGAAATCTAAGAGAAAATATGCCTCCTCCGAGAGGAATCGAACCTGCATCCTATGAGATTCCTCGTCCATACAGGCCGGTAAATGCTGTCAATACTATTTATTATAAAAAAAAAATAAAGATTTACTGAAATATTTGTATCTATAAAAATAACATATAAAAAGAAATTATACATATATATATACACACAACATATATATATATATATATATATATATATATATATATATATATATATATATATACACACACCAAAAAATGAATTATATTATTATTTTTCGGGATATAATTAATATTTATGATATAAAACCCTCCTTTGTCTTACGATCTCCAAATTTCTTAGTATGAAGGACAGCCCATTAATAGCTAGATTCCTCAATACTTGGTGCAAGAGAATCTAATCAACTCTGACTTGAGAGACTTCGATGGAGATTTATGAGATAGGAAATATGGTTTTCGTTTCTCTCGGAAAAGTGCCGATGCGTTACGTGTCATCAATGTAAAGCTTTAGAGAAGAACGGCAAGGATCGGGCTGTGGTTTTAGATATCTCGAAGTCGTTTGACATGGTTTGGCATGCGTGTCTTCATCGCAAGCTAATGGGCAATGGTACCTCTTGACGAATATAATTGATTTCATCCACGCTTAACAAATCGGTCAATGAAAAACGTGAACGACCACTGATAGGTCCTTTCACAAAAGCTTTTGAAAGCTTATCGCTCGCATTATAGTTCTTACAGTTTCGCTCGTTAGCACGTGAGTTTATGCCCTGCCGATAATTCACGAGGAACTATTTTGTTTTTAACCCAGGGAAATACAAAAAACATTATCGGAAGCATTGATTAGATAGAAAGGTAATATGAAGGAGTCGATAATGTTCTCACGGGTTTAATGTCATCTGCAGCAAAGTCAATTTGAATATTTTTTTTTATTTAGGCCCCATTACTGATTTAAATGATAACCTGCATTCAAACTTATGATATTGCAATATTCTATTAAAGCTGTTAAGCTCAAGTGTTATGAGATGAATTCACACAGGAATTTATTGTCGCTGAACACGTAATCAATCATGAATTTAAGTTATGACATCAGAAAATGCAAACAAATATTAAAGCTTGATATCAGTTTCAGAAATCACGTTGTGATATAAGAAATATTGTCATATACAGAAATCATATGAAAAAGAAATCAACAAAGAGTAAAAGGAATCTCAAGTAATTCTTGAATTGGTAGAAATTCGAACCATAATTTACATATTATAATTATGGGATAACAATATATATATATATATATATATATATATATATATATATATATATATATATATATATATATTTAAATAACAAGAACAATATTAGGAAAAACTTAGAGGAATTTACTCCATCGCTTGTCCAAGTTCTCCACTGCCTTAACCGGGTATTGAACACGCACTCTTTGGGTCCTGTCACTGGATCTAACCAACGCCTTTATCCACTTTGTCATGTGTTCTTGACAGGACCCAAAGAGTGTGAGTTCAATCCCCGGTTAAAGCAGTGGAGAACTTTCAGAGGGAAATTAACAGGAGATAACTGACATCCACGTGGATTTCAAACATAGCACGTGGAACTAGAACAGTCTATCCAAGTGATCGAAATAAAGGGTTCAGTTCGACATTCCAACCATCTGAAGAAGGCTGCAGCGTACAACGTCCGAAACGTTGTAATAAATATGGCGACAAAGATGAGAACAATAGTCCGAATAATGTAAATAATATAGATAATACCTCATCTCAGAAATATAGACAGATCCAAAAGGGGCAGTTTACAAAATAATATTCATATGCCCTTGTTACTCACCGTAACGAGACAGAAACAACTCCGCCATAAAAAAAAAAGTTCTACTCTGATCGAAGGAGAAAACAATTCATTATGACAAATAAGTTTAGAGTGCCTTGATCGTAACGTCATCCAAAGTAAATTTTCGCTCTGTCTCCTACAAAATTTCATAATTTCTGGCACATCATCTATTATCACAGTGTGGCATATCTACAATAAAAGTGATGGAAAGAAAGGAAAACTAAATGAAAAGTCGAAATTAAAAAAATTAAAAAAAAAACATTTAGAATTTCCAGCATCTTTCGTTCGTAGACATTTTAGTTCCATGAAAACCTAAAGGACGAAATGCGCAACAAGTAAACATTTTCCACTTTGTCATACCTTCTCACCAATATTATAATTAATACACTATATGTAAATCCCGATTCTTGTTGAATTCTCCTGAAATCTAAATTACTATAAAGTAAAAATTGTTTGCAAGAAGCGTTAATATCAAAATCTAACCTTTCATTCGGTACGCTGATGTTATATATAGTAATGTGGGTCCGATGATAAAAAGTGACCTTTTATGGAGTTGTAGTTTAGTTTGGCTGTATGGACACTACTATAACAGCATTTACAATATTGTATGTAGTATTTTTGAATTTCCATGACATTTCCACACGGCCTGAACTGTTAAAACATTAGTATTGGCCTTTTGGGCGAGTATGATGGATTGCACACTGATGAAACCCCGCAGCGAACGAGTTATGTTAGGAATCTGAGTTTTTTTCCCCGAAAAGATAGTATTCTTAGTTGGCTCGAAAATTAATTTTGAGAATCTTTGAATATTATAAAGGAAGTTTTTGGACAAAAGTTGTTTTGATTTGCCCAAACAAATGTGACATTATAACTAGCTTTTGACCCGATTGATTAGAGAAGAATGAATAGAAATGCAGACTATATGTCGGAACCATATTTGCTTGTTTTAACATTAAAATAGATTTCTTAGATGATTCTGATAGCAAAATCAATTAAAAATATTAATAGTACGATAATTACTATTTTCTGATTTTGTTCTTCAAAACTACGAAACAAAAACTCTCCAAAAGTGGCGGATTTCTACCCGATTGTTCTTATGAAAAACAGATCCGAAATAGAAAAAAAAAAAAAACTTACCACTACAGAAAGTACCCGAATCCTTCTGTTGATCGGCTCATTCTACAAGAGCCACTCGTAAAGAAAGAAAAAATGTTGCCACATCTGAATTCAAAAGCTTTTGCACTGACTCGTCGATTAGGAATAGTTTTCCACCCTATAACCCTTTCCCTCACAGACATACCGTTGCTTGCATCTCGCTATTCTTCCGTTAATTTCATGGGAGATGTACAGTCGATGAACATTCTTTGTTTCCACCAGCCCAGACATTCAGAGATAGAACCAGTTAGGCTACGTAACATGAGCTGACTCCTCTTACACTTATATTCTATAGGTAAAGCTTACGTTAAACTGAGATAGCTTCTCTCTATTACAATGTTGAAAGGAATCACGAAAGGAACCTTACTGTAATTTTAATGTCGAGAAAAGCGTTATCGATTCTATAAGTCCATAAAATATGCAACGATTGTTACCTCTCTATACACGCATAAAACATTCCCATTTAGTAACCCTCTAACTTGGTTAGCGTTTAAACAATTTATTGAGCGAACAATAGTTAAAATAAATGTTAATAATAGTAGAAGCAATGAAAGTATCACATTTTGTTCTACTGGTTGGCACAAATATTCTGGCAAGCAATTACTAATTGGAGATTAAGCTACAAAGCTGGGAGAAATTTGTACCAGTAGGTGTGTGATTTAATAAATATCAACAGAAAAACTAAAGACGATTTTAATACATTTCCGACTTGCCACAATTAAGGAAACACATATCGAATGTAGGTGTAAAGATAAATCAGCAATATAGCCATGTCTGTAAAATTAGTGAGTAGTGTAACGCTCAGGGTTAAGAAAGCAGGAATCGTCGATCTGAATTATATTCACTTTAGTATAATCTTCACCCCCCAGATATGGGTTAAATAACAAATTACAGCTGCTCTTTCATCATAAATATCAGCTAGTTCGGAAGAAGGACTGCACTAAATTCAGAATGGTGAAGCCAACCATCACATACTATACTCTATACCGAAAGAATTATTAGCAGTTCACAAATAATAAATAAACATGATATGTGGAGATGACCTACGTCATGATGGCATATCGTATGATTATGTAATGGATACTGATGTATTTGCGAAGGTCAACATGCTCTTATTTACATAGGTAAAAAAAAATCGAAAATGTTCAAAGGAATATTAAGAGCAAATAGAAGCTCTAGATCAGACGACCTGACGGCGTCCGTTAAATAATGATATCACGGGACATTCAACACAGAAGTCGTGAATTATGTTCTTTTTTTTTCAACCAATGATTAAAAAAAGTGGAAACCAGGAAATGTCAAAACAACAGCGGCAGTTTTAGCCAGGTCGATAAAACAAGGAAGCGTGCTTTGCATATTTTCATAAACTAACCTTTGAATACAATGCAGATTCTATGTTGACACAAAGAAATATTTTTGCTGAAAGATCACGTTCTTACAAGGTTGATTTGTACTCAATTTTCTGCTCATATTAGCTACAAAAACAGCTTTTTCTATGTTCTTCGATCATTCTGTATTTTCATTATTCTTTTTGAAATTTCCGAAGCAAAATTGTTTTGACAAACTGCACTGGAAGTATATCTTCTACAAATATAGTATTTTAAATATTTAAACAAAACCGGATGGTACTTATTTTATAAAACAGAACTTCCCATATCACTGAAACGAAGAAACAAGAAATTTAGCCAATATACTAAAAGTATATTTTTAAGGAAAGGTAAAGTCCATGATGATTACAAATCAAATCAAGACACCTTGCCATTGAACAAGTACCTATATATCTCTAAGACCTTTGGGCAGCTCGGAGTGGTGTAATGGCTAGCAAGCGTGTCGCTCTAGAACAGTTAAGACTGAGTCGTGAGTTCGATCCTCAATGGGTACTGCATACTTTCGGCCTTGTGCCACATTTAAACATAAGTAAATCTCCAAGTTCTGAATGTGTTTTATAAAATAAATATTTGAACTAGCAGAAATTATATTTTGATCGATTGTCTTATTTTATGGCATATCAACTTTTCACGCTATTTAAAGCCAGAAAAATTTTTTTTTAACATTGTAATAAATTTTAGAGATAATGATTAACTAATACAAGTCTTATTAACACCCATAGTTCGGAGGGGGTGAGTAGATGTAGATATTAGGTTGGTGTCAAAAATAATGTCGTTTTCTCACATATGTTACTATGTGGAAAAACGACATTATTTTTGCACCAACCTAATACATACCTTTTCCCAAAACAACATTGTAATTCTCCGATTACAAATTCTGTGCCGTAAACCATTACACACCAATTAGATAAGAGTTTACAGCGCCTACTATTCCTAAGCGCGGTCACGCATTTTGATAATGAGCAGATTCGACGCTGCTTTGGTGATCTAGCGAGTACCGGTTTTTCAACGTTCTTTCAATGAGAACCTGCGAGAACTTAACTTTTTCTTACCAATCGGGTGAAATAGGCGTACAAAAACAGCGTTAAACACATTTTCAAATGGGTAAAGCATGTTTAATTTGAACAACCATCTATTGAATAATCCTACTTCGAAATCCAATCCTTAGGGCCGATTATACACATAAATGAGTAACTCACAAAGCTTCAGTGTACTAGAGAAGACCCGGGAGGCCACTTGGTTTTGTCATTGAGGAGTTTTCAAATCGGTGGATATATTTGTGTTCCAAATAAATCCGGCAATTGACCAGTTCTGTGGAAACATGAGTATAATCAACAAATATTTCACTGCCTTTATATGTTACTTAATCACCTTTCATTCCCTTTAGAAAAACAAAATACACCAGCCATACAACACTATATCTATATGTCATTCACCTCTGTAAATCTTAAGTGTTTTCAATGAAATTTCCGGATGACAGAAATCGCCAATAAAATATAAAAATAAACGGCCTTGCCAACCCATTCCACACACAAACGCACACACGCATATATATATATATATATATATATATATATATATATATGTATATACACGCACACATATATATATATGTATATATATATATATATACACACACAGACACAAACACACACACACATATATATATATATATATATATATATATATATATATATGTATTAAGAAATGTAACAATATCACAGGCATTGAAACCATTCTAGCAAAGATACAACTTAGGTAGGGTGGTCATGTTGGGAGTATAGATGAGCATAGGCTTCCAAAATTGGGCTGTATGGACAATAAACAAACTAGAAGCGTTCGGTTGAATGTCCACTATTAAGCTACAAAGACAAATTGAAAGACAAATTGAAACGGCTTAACTTTGATCTGAATACCTGGGAAGTCCAGGCATCAAGCCAAAAGGAGTGACGTAAGATAGTTTTAATTAATTTAAAGGGTTTTGAAGACAGTAGACTGAAGCACGGTGATCAGCTTCGTCAAGATCTGAAACAGAGACATCATCAAAATCCTGTTTTAACAAATTTCATTGTCAGTGTGACTTTTTCGCCTGCAACAAGGTTGGGCTAGTATCACAATTAAGAAAGTACAAGGAAACTTTTTTCACTTACCTGATTTTCCCCTTTTAGCATGGAAAATTGTAAAACGAAAGTCACCCTCCAATAATGACACTCGTTTATTGCTCATGATAGGAGAGTCCACTATATATATATATATATATATGTACGTATATATATATATATATATATATATCTGTGTTATCAAAAATAGAAAAAAGGTTAAAAAGGAAATAAAACAATGATTAAAGATTCCAAATATAGTATTTATTGTTTAAGGAGACACAAAGGCAAAGAAGCCTCAATTCCTAAAATAAAATATGTCAAGAAATTAAAATTGAAATGTCTATTCTTGATCGGTAAAATACAGCTATATATTAGAAATGAGCAAGACCGTATCACTACAACACATTTGCTGGTGGGAAATTTTCCCTCGTAGTCACTGAACGAACTAAAGATGGCGGATTCAAATAAGTGCAGGCAATGAAAATTACCCGCCCACAATGTACTGGATTAATGGAAGTCGTATTGTATAATTTTCATATTTCCAGCGTATTTTAACAATTTGAAAACGAATAATCACTTTTTCTTCTAAATTAACAGTTCCGTTTATTTAAATATGTTTTTCATACATTTGCCTGTAAATAATTACTCTCGTCAATTGAAAATTGTGTGGAAATTTCTATCTCTTGAACATTTGGCGTGGAAGATATCCCGGAGGCATTCATTGATAAGTTTGGTGAGTTTAATCTATTGAAATGTCCAGAACAATCCATCATTCTATCGGGACACGTAAACACATTTTATTCCCTTGATATTTATATATTATTTACAGTCTTCAACAATGAAGCTCATTATCGAACGACGTATGAACTTTTGGCCAACTTAGTTTAGCCGGCCACACTCATCTATTAAATACATGGCATCTTCAATCAATTAGGTGGAGCCGGAAATATTTAGATCATTTGGCAAGTATATTTAATCAATATCCTACTTTTTACATCTAACTTTATTTCTCCACAGTCACAACAATGGCCGGGCCTTTGTTTATTACTTCTTTACTTGTATTATCCTAGAGACATATGGATGATTGAGTTGTAAATACGGATTAAATCTAACAATGGCTCAATAAAATCGAATAGGAAGGTCTTTATAAATATAATACGTTTTGTTTTTTATTTAGCTTCATCGGAGATTTGTGATAAAGCTAACTAGAGAAACATGTTATAGTGATGATTTATTGCTGTTATATGAATTCTAGTTGCTATGATTTCTGTATTTTGCTGTGAGTTCATTAAAGATGTTATTGTGATGTTATTTTGTTATTTTTAAGACAAACAATATTATGACCGTTTTTGCTGAATCGTTAGAGTCGTGAAAATAAGCTGGAACAGAAGGATGGGCATTCAGATGTACAGAATGTTCTAAACGATGTAGCTACAGTTAAAGGAAACTATGTCAATTATTGATATGATTTATGTTATATTCCGTGTGAAGGGACTAAAAACATAACACCAGGTGGATACTAGAAGAAAGGTTTATTGTATACAACAAGTACAATATGAAATACGGTACAATTATACACACAGGTCAATCTAGTAGTGAGTGCCAGTAATTAGAAGATCGGACGTGCTTGCGTTTCTCTCTCTCAATATTTATTTGTATAAATACAAAATGCGGCACCAGGCCTAAAAGGGGGGTGGGGAAGGACGGTCTTCATCTGTCTTAAATCTAAACTTAGCTAGTCGCAGACACTGACCCAATCAAGCCAACAATATTCCAATCAGCAAAACAGCACATTCACTCCTACCTTTCTTACTACGTCCACCATAATACCTCAGATTCTCGATGATGTCCTAACTAGACCCCTTATGTACAATTATTGTTTGTGGGGGCGGGGGGTCAAAATTAACAACTTTTAAAAAATGATCCCCAAATGAATATGTACAATGTGCTTTAAATATTTACACTAAACTAAACAAAACTGTGTTAGTAATAACCCCCCCCCCCCACAAACCATGAATGTGGCAGAAACATCAGTTCACCGGACGAAATCAATGCAGGACTATGAAGAAATGAAAAAAGCATTCATACCTCCAAGCATTCACGCAGGCATGCACACATTCATACACAACAACAAATACGAAAAATCACACACACGAAACGAAAGTCGTCCCGCATCCACCAGAGAACTGACATCACTGACCACCTAACTAGGGAGGGGATGGGGAATTAAACAAAAGAAAAAAAAATAGGGACAGAAATAAAAGGGACCAATGAGCATGCAAACCCTAGCTAAGTTTACTAGAAAAAAAGGGAAAAACTAAAAATCCAAAATCCAAAAACCTAGTCTAACCTAAAATCAGGGTGGGTTGCCTATGTTCAACCCTGTTAGGACAAAATTCTGTACCTAACCGACATCCAAATGCCACTCTAGGTCAGCCCCTTTCACTCTACACATTCGCGCAAGATTCACCCACCTTTTGCCGAATTCCGATGAAGGGAGCCGCCGCCTTTCCGTCCTAATCTTGACTTTAAGCTGATGCTTAAAGAACAAGATCAGTTGGGAAGAGGTGAACTTCTCGCCCTCATGGAATCCCTTCTGACGCGTCGTCCAAATCACGACTCTCATAATCCCTAGTAAGCAACAGAACACATAGTGTTCAGCCTTCGTCAATTGCGGCACCACATTGCTACAAACAGAACTGGCTTCCAGGACAAAGAAATTTCCCTGCAGCATGCTAACCATGAGGCCTTCAACAAACTTGCACAACGGCACTACCGTCTTGCACTGAAAAAAGGCGTGACCAATGGTCTCGACTTCGCCAGTACAGCGACGACAGTTTGGATATTTCTCCAAACCTGCTGAACAAAGTCTCTTGCCGACCCAGAGGGCCCCACGAATCATCAGCCAGGTGAGTGATGCCTCATCATTATTGAGACATTTCAACCCAGGCGCCCAAGGCCATATCGAGCGAGCCTCCTGCTTCGTAAGACCGAGCTCGTCGATCAGACCATCTTGAACGGACCCCCTAACTAACAACTGATACAATGCCTTACGAGACAACGCCTGGGCGTCGGAGAGGCCATCCGTCGTCCGTAAGAGGAGCTTCAAAGCACTACGACATTCGCGGTAGAAGGAGCACTCGGCACGAGGTGTACGGACGGCCTCCCCCTCGCACGAGTGCACACTTCTCAGGGATGGGAAATGTTTTCGGACATCTTCTTTCCAAAAGGTGCCCACCTCATCCAATCCGCGACACATTCGGTCTAGAAAGGTAATGCGAAGCATATATTGACGAATCTCAATGCTAGGCATACCCAGACCGCCCTCAGAGGGATGAAGGCAACAGATCTCGCGACACACCATAGGGGCCTTGTCTCTCCACAAGAAAGAGAACAAGGTCCGGACTAATGACATTAGCTTGGCATACGGGAATGGAAGCACAGACAGTCGGTAAAGGAGGATCGGATATATGTGTGAACCACAGTTTACCCGCGATCTCGGCCTTCCCTTGCACCTCCGACCAATTCATTTCCAACTGGAGATCAGGACCGAACCAGACGCCGAGTATCTTGATCGGCCCATCCGTCCAGAGGAAAGGTCCGGGAAGAGAAACTCCCTTCCACGCACCCAACCGCAAGCCCACAGACTTATCGCGGTTGATCTTGGCCCCTGTCACCATCTCATACCCACTGATCTCTTTGCTGACTACGTCAATCTCGGCTCTGCTCGACACTAGAACCGAAACGTCGTCAGCATAGGCAGAATACCTGGCTGAGGTGGAAGCCCCAGGGAGGGAAATTCCGCGCAGGACCGGATTCGCCTTTAACTTGCGATGGAAAGGTTCCAACGCAAGAACGTACAGCAGAGGCGAGAGCGGACAACCTTGACGAATGGAGCGAGACAATACGAAAGGCTTCAATCTTACCCCACTCACTTCCACCAGCGCACCAGGGGTCGCATACAAAAGTCGGATCCAGGAGCGAAAGTCGGCTCTGAAACCGGCCGCCGAAAGGACAGCCTCCAAAAATCGATGGTCAACCCTATCGAATGCCTTGGACTGATCTAAATTGATCAGCGCGGCTTCACTGTTGACTTGTTCTAAGATCAAGCGTACCATATGAAGGTTATCCTGAATAGTCCTACCCTTCACAGCACAAGTCTGTTCAGGGCCAATCAGACTAGACAGGACAAGCTGCAAACGGTTGGCTAAGATCTTCGCCAAAATCTTTAAGTCCGTATTTAACATCGTTAAAGGGCGAAAGTTCCCTAACCCATCCCCACCGTTCTTGTCCTTACGCAGCAACTTGATCACACCCTTGGTGAAGCGTTGGGGGAAAGACCCCTGCTTCATCCAGTGGTTGTAAATCAGTTCCAGCAAAGGCACAAAAACGTGCGACAACCTCAAGTAAACTTCGTAGGGAAGACCATCTAGTCCCGGAGACTTATCCAGGCCAACCTGCTTCAGCGCTTCCCAGATCTCCGACTCTGTTATGGGACCCTCGCACCTAGCCGCTTCAGCTGCCGAGAGGCAGGGAAAGTCAGCTAAATAGGCGTCGAACTGAGCAGAGCTCAGACCGGGCTCCCTGGTGAAAAGATCCTGAAAGTAGTCCCGAAAGACCTCACATATGCCCGCGTTTGTAGTCACGGTCCGCTTATCCGGCAACGTGACGCATACAATATGTCGCCTAGACGCGCTTCGATTTTCCTCTGCACGCAGTTCAGCGGCCATATTCGTTGCCTCAGAAGACATTCTTTTTAACCTAGCCCTAACTACCAGAGCTTATCCTTCTTGATAAGCAAGGAGGACAACTCTGCCTTAGCTAAAGCTATGTCCCCACTAACACGGGATTTCACAGCCCGATCGACTTTATCTTCTAAAGCAGTTTGCGCCGCTAATCTATCTAGATTGAGTCGACGACTAAAATCGGCAGCAAACGTTCGAATTTTAGATTTAAGATTTCCCCACCAGGCGTTTCCCACAACCGCTCCCGTCAATTCCCTTTGGATGGTTAGTAACAGCTGGTTCCGGAAACCCTGATCACCAAAAAGTGAACAGTTCAATTTCCAGTAACCAGCCAACTTAACCTTAGGCTTATCTAAGTTTACACGGACCCGGACAAGCCTATGATCCGTATAAACTATGTAATGGAAACTTGGACACGAGCCCTACATCGATTCTCCTAACTAAGACTCGGTCCAGATAGCTCGCAAGCGTCCCAGGAGCCGAGTTGCCACTAGTTGTCCAAGTCCATGCTACCTCCCGAGGGTGTTCAATCCGGAACTTATCGACCATATCAAACCGATCGATAAAGTCCCGAAAGGGTTTCACATCCGGGTTGTTAGTACCTTGTTTATGCTCTATACGATCTATATCGGGGTCAAGGACGGCATTCCAATCCCCCGCTAAAACTACCCGACGAGACGTCGTCAAGAACGGCGCGATCTGCCGAAACAAAGCAGGCCGCTCGGAATGGGTATTGGGCGCATAAACCCCAATGTAACGTAGAACCTTATCCTTTATGGTAACATCCAGCACGCAAAGTCTGCCCGCCGGATCCGCGAAGACAAGGGTACAAGCAGCCTTCAAAGACCTGCTCACTAGCCAAGAGACACCCCTCGAATGACCATCAAAACAGGCTGAATAAAGGGCGAACCCCTTAGACAGTATGTCCTCACGATCATGAGAAGAAAACCGGGTCTCTTGTATACAACATACATTCACCCCGAGGCGCTGAAGGTCACGAGTGAGCCTCGCCCTGCGAGACTCGGACCTCAGGCCCCGGACATTTAAACTAGCTAACCAGAGAGCCATCGTGAAGCCGATTAGGGTTGTCCTTCAGGATAGAACATGGCTGGGGTGAGGACACCGACAGCTCGTCCCATAGATCCTGACGCCATCTCATTCTCGACGGTTTCATCCTGAGACAGGCCGCCGATGTCCGAAGGGTAGGTAAGTTTAAGAGCTCTATAAAGGGATGGGTGAACAAAAACAGGGACCCTCCCTTTGAGTTTTTGATTCTGTTCATCGGTTTCAGGTTCGAGGAGATAGGCAGCTGGGGGCACCATTTTGAGCGATGACTGGGCCTCCTCTATCATGCCCCAAATCTCCCGCGTTCCCGGGCCAGTTCTAATCACGGTTAAGACTCTAGTTGCGGAAGGGAAATTATCAGGTTTCTCCACCTCTAGGTCATTTATTTTTTGAAAATTGAATAAGACTTTTAAATCTTTTGGATTTCTAGTTTGACCAAAGACCCTTTCCGCCTGGCCCCGGGAAACGCGGCAGACGTCTTCCCCTGGGAGGTATGGTGGTTTAATGATTTTTTTCTTCTTTTTTTCCGTGATTGTCTGAGAGTCCGGGATTCTGAATCTTTTTTTTGTGGTGAATGAATGGGTGTCGACATGGGTGAGATATTGGGGTAGTTGAAGGAGTCTACCCGGAAGGTGTCCTCACCGGAGAGGGTTTGGACGAATGAATGGGTTTATTTGGAGAGTGTGGAACAGATTTGGGCGGAGGTGGTTTGGAGAAGGTCTTTTTGCGATCAGAAGGGGAAGACGGGGCAGAGGATAAGGAGCCCGGTGCCCCCAGCGATTTTTGACTTTTACCCCGCTTGCTCTCCAGCTTCTCTTTAAGCTTCTTTATGTCCAGTATTTTTTGCCAACCGGGCTCGTTTAACTTTTGGGCTTCAGTTGCTGTCTTTGCATAAGACGCCGAGGTGTCGCCCTCAGAGCTGGTAGAGGGAATGGGGCTGTAGGTGATAATGTCCCCGGGGTCATGTTAGGGCTGAGGAACCGCTGTTTGGGTCTTCCCCTTGTCCCTAACCACGAGGCGCCATTCCTCCTCATCCTTCTCCTTAACCACACTTGTGGCAGGCGTCGGTTTCGGGGGTAATGTGGGTCTGGACCCAACCGAGGGATTTTCCCCAACGGTCCGCCCCGCAGCTAGGCCCACTACAGGCGGCGCGGATTTTACTTTGTCAGCCAAGGGGGTATTTTGGTCGCCTGTGACCGGAACTCCAGTGGCCTTCTTCCCTGGGCAGGAGGAGGAAAGGTGACCAGTCTCTCCACACCTATAGCAAGTTGGTCTCCTACCGGTCACTATGACCGGCATTTTCCGGTCACAAAACACCAAACAGTTGGGGACGGACTTGAAGGCCTCTTGATCCAGCATGATATCAAAAGTCCATCCCCCGTTCAAATTGTCCGAGAGAGCCCCTAAAATTTGGCCGTACTGCATAAAAAATGCAGCCAAGAGCTCTCCCGAAATTTGAGGAGGAACCTCGAACACGGCCACCCTGGTCCGTCTTCGGCCTTCTTATTAGATCTTTTGTGATCAATTCTTTCTTTGCCATGGCCAGGCAATCTTCTGGTGTGGGCAGCAGTATGTCCCACATGAAGAACCCTGTACCTTTAATTACTCTTTGGGGTTTTATCCCCAGGAACAAAAGTGATTTAATCACTGTGTCTTTAGTGGAGCGACAAATCTTTTTGTTTTTTTTGTCCACCACAAAAACGGTCACCATTCTCTTTTTGAACACATCGAGCTCCTGGACAACATCGATGAACCCATCTTTATTTACAAGATGGGCGTAACTTTTCGCCTTATCCAAGAAATCCGCCATGTTCACAATACAACTTGGTGGGGACTTCCAGCAAGAGGGCAATTCCTCGGCTGTCTTACTTTGTGCCTCCTTTGGCACCTCGACATTAGCATCTCCTTTCTTGGAGGTAATAATTCTGTCAGTTTTGGGGCTACCATCAGCCCGCTTCTTGGCAGCATTGTCAGGGGGTTGGCTTTAGCCGCCGAACCAAAAAGGTCCTTTTTAATATTGGCCCGACTGGCACCGTCGGCCATATTGAGAAATGTGGAGACTACCACCTGCAGGGTCTTTTAAAAAATTATCGCCAGAAAAGGAGTTTGGTGGGGAGGGGGAGAAATTATACAAATAAAAAACAAGCCTGGAAGTACCAGTAAAAAGAGAAACAAAGACAATAAACTTTTTAAAAGATAAATAAATTGGAAAAAAAAAAAAAAAAAAAAATCTAAATGGCGCCCAAAGGCAGCCGGAAAAAAAAAAAAAAACAAACTCCTTTTTTTTTTAAAATTCACGAAAATGTACAAAAAGAAAAAGAAAAAGTCTGGTTTATAACCAGAAAAAAAATAAAGGTTTGCGGCCGAAGCCGCTAAAGAAAATAAAAAAGCAAAAGAAAAAACTAGTTAAACCAAAAAGACGAGAAAATGCGACCGAAGTCGCTAATAAAAAGGAAAAAATAAGTTTTCTTTTTTTTTTTTCACATACTGTGCTGGTCTTTTTTTTTCAAAAAACAACTAGAAAGAAATAAACAATAAAAAAGAAATCGTCCGGTAAGACTTTGTCAAACCGGACTAAAATAAAAAAATTATGAGGGCCGAAGCCCCAAAAATAAAACAAACAAAAAGAAATAGAAGAATAAAATCAAAAAAAATAAAACTTAAAGAATAACTTATCAGAATAATCCTCTGAAAGACGTCCAAAAAGTTCTTGCAGCACTGAAAGAAAACAAATCGTTAGCAGAAAAAAAGGTTCGTCGTTCGTCAAAAATTTCAAAAATATCAAACACACGGTCAAAACAGTCTCTATCACTCTCTCTCTCTCTCTCTCTGACAGTTGACTTCATAGGTACTTACTACCTATAGTGTCATCATTCATGGGGGTGACTGGTTATTCCATTACATCAATTTAAAATCCCCTCAAAATGATTTAAACCAGGTATTTCTCTAGTGAATTACGGGATATTTATGGTCTGTATATTTTATAGTTTATGGCGTATGTAATAAATACGTGTGTCCTGTATTCACTTATCTTTTGTTGATATGATAGCGTGCCTAATTTCAGCTGGCTGCAATTAATCTGAGTTTAACTACATTATATCTTCAGCCTTAATTGGTGGCCTCCAGTGTTTATTGCATCCTGTGTCATTGAGCTGAACTGATGTAGCCAATATTATTGATTTACCTTCGTAAACGATGAGAATGAGAAAAACAGAAAATTATGCCAGTTTTCGCTGAATCGTAAAGAGTCGTGAAAATAAACTGAAACAGGAAGATGATGCATTCAGAAAATGCACAGAATGTTCCATACGATGTAGCTATTGTTAAATGAAACTATGTCAATTATTGGCATGATTTATGCTATATTTTGTGCTAAGGGAATAAACACATAAAACCAGGTGGATACTAAAAGAAAGGTTTATTGTGCACAACAAGTACAATATGAAATACGGTACAGTTATACACACAGGAAAATCTAGTAGTAAGTGCCACTTATTGGAAGGTCGGACGTGCTTGCGTCGTCTCTCTCACTTGTCTTCGTCTCTCGTAGACGGTTGACTTTATTGGTACTTACTACCTATAGTGTAATCATTCATGGGGGTGACAGGTTATTCCATTACATTAATTTAAAATCCTCTTAAAATGATTTAAAACAGGTATTTCCACAGTGAATCACGGGATATTTATGGTCTGTATATTTTATAGTTTATGGCGTATGTAATAACTACGTGTGTACTGTGGGCTGAACTGATGTAGACAATATTATTAATTTACCTTCGTAAATTTATCCATTTTCAAGATCAACCCGTAACTACGGTGCGTTTAAATTTATTAATGTTTGTCTATTTCTGAGATAAAGAATGTGTCCTCATCTTCATTGCCACATTAGCGACGTTTTGGCTGATTCACGCATTGGCCTTCTTCATGTTGGAATATAATTTTTAAAAATATTTAAAAAAAAACAAAAAAAAAAAAAACGAATTGCATGTGAAATTATAACAATCAACTCCGGTGGACTAAATAAGGGTTCGGTTCGAAATTCTAACTGAAGAAGGGCGGATCTGACAACGACCGAAACGTCATGAATATGGCAATAAATATGATGACACAGTTCGAATGACGTAAATAATATAAATTATTAATGTTTGATTGATGAGATGTGAGAAAATCGAATGAATTGGGAAATCCCTAGGGTTATATGCGTTATTGAATGAAGAACATCTTCAATTTCATAATAAGGTCGATAGAGGTGTCGTAATAATAACAGTAGAAACCTTTTATATACAGTAAATGTGAAATATTATAGGTTTAGCTATAGTTATCTTTAATGAAAATCTTAACTTTGGGGAAAATTCAATTTCGCAAATTTTATATGAAGAGATTAAGGGAGAATTGGTCGATGGGTTTATAAGAAAATTTTAAAACGAAAAACAGTGAATATTCTTAAATTCCAGACATTATTAAGAATGCGTTTTATCAAATATATACGAAAGTAAGCGAGAATAATCATGGCTGCCAGACATATAAAAGTTTAGCGATTTAGAAATTCAGGAAAGGTAGGGAATTAAATAAAAATGATGAGAAAAACAGAAAAATAGGTGCTGAATTGTAAAATTCCTTCTATTAAAATAAATAGATAAAATCCAATGGTTGGTCAGGGAAGAAAAGAAAAGTTTTTTAGAAAGTAAACGAAAAAAATGAAAGGCAGAAAAAAGATGTAGAAAAATAAAATTTAAACAATCGATAGCGCTTGAAGTCTACAAAGAACAATTCAAAGATCAAACATAATTTATTAAAAAAATTATTAAAGAAAATAAGGAAAAATAGAGAGAGGAAAAGAAAATGAAAAAGAGAGAGAAAGTGGAAGGATGAAGAATGGCTGAATGGAAAAAAAAATCATAGCGATTAAAAAATATTTCTATAAAAAAATGAAAGTAAAAAAACAAAATCAAAATTGAATGAAACCAGAATAAAATAAAATTGAACCACAAAATATACACGTAAAAAATCGAAATAAGCTAGATGAATATAAATGTTACCGCTTTGATTGAGAAAAATCTAGGAAAAATGCGAAAATATAAATGCCGCTGTTTGCTGACAAAAAGTGAAAAGAATTTGGGCCTAGAAAAATCTATAAGAATGCGATCTATAAAATGTCATCTGGTTAACAATCGCAATACTTATCGTGAATAAATTACAATGGATACTATTTGCATAAAGATTTTTTTTCTAAAATTACTCCGAAGGCTATTTTAGAGGATACCCGTGTTTGACATAGACGCCAATTTTAAAATATTAACAGTATGTATTACGTGTACCCGTCTGCGAAGTGGTGAATATTTATAAATATGAGTTCTTTAGTCGGTTCGAACCTGCGTCTCATTCGAAGGAGAATCCAGCGTTTGAACATTCGTGCTTTAAAGCGCTCGGCCACAAAGAGGGTTACAATACGGCAAGGATACATTTTCTTTTTGAAGAAATGTACAGATATAATCGAAAGCCCATGTCAGGGAAACGTATCAGAAACGTAAAGAAAGTAAATTCTAGAGATTTAATAGAATTCATTTTAACTCCCTATTTATTAAATGAAAGTCTGAAATTGAAATTTAGACGTAATATAAACTGTTAAAAAAGCAAACAAATAAAATGAACAACAATAAGCCAAAGGTGGCATTAATTTGAAACACGGGTATCCACTAAAAGTAACACTGCGACTCATATATATATATATATATTTATATATATATGTATATATGTATGTATGTATGTATGTATGTATGTATGTATGTTTCATGGAACCGATCCCCCTACCTCTGCATTTTTCATAGGAGATGTCATCCAGTAGGTTGGGATCAATAGGACTAATATGTACTGGAGCTCCCTCTTGCATGAACCACATGCGTCTTCTTATTAGCAGGGTTACATCCCTTATCACATCTGAAAGTGTGTTCGAAATTATGTCCCTGTAGACAGTTCATTTAACCGAGGTGGGAGAACATATGAACCAGCCTACGCACTATTCGTAAAGTGATGCTGGCGAGCCTATTATCTACCATGGGGATGCCGATCCTTCCATAAGTGTTACTTGTGTTAATGTGCTATTCCACTTCTACGACAGTTTGTTGTGCAAAGGATGCTTCTCAGCAAAGCGACGATAAACAGCAGCTCATTTTGGATGACATGGCAGGCTTCGATCTGGAAACGCAATCTGATACTACAGTACAACTTCGTCTTCACTCCCTCTCGTGCGGTTTTATGTAAAAATCATATCCACCTGCTCACGATAAGAATATCTTGCCATTGTTAAACGGATCACTTCTCAGTTAACTTACTACTACACACGTTAAACGTTTAAGACTGCCTAGCCCTAGATGGCAAATGTAACCTAGTTTACAAGGCAACACAGTGTCATCTTCCGTAAACAAATGATTTGCGGACATATGTTCATCCGATGTTCTGTTCTTTTTGGGGGTTGAGGAAACCGCCCCCAAAAGTATTTTTCATATATATGAAGAAATATTCTCTTAAGGTGTGCTATAATTATGGGATAAAGGGCTCAATATCAGATATAGAGCGTGTGAACATTGAAGTCAACACTTAGCGGCGACAGGCTGTTTCATGTTCAATTATATATATGACGATGGCCATTTTGGCCGAAATTTGTCGAGGAATCTAAATGAAATAATAATAATAATAATAATAATAAAAACGAAAAAATATTAATCTACAACCCAGTGTGTCTGAAGATTTTAATTTTTTAATATTTTTTATTGTTCAAAATATATATATATATATATATATATATATATATATATATATATATATTTATATATATATATATTTATATATATACATATATATATATATATCTATATATATCTATCTATATATATATATATATATATATATATATAATCTCAAATATAACCATTGCCAAATAATACATATGTTAAGTTTAAATGACGAAATTCTGAACGAATTTACAAATTTCTGTAATAAAAAAAACAAGAAAATGATGGAAAACAACCCGATAAAATAATAAGTAGCAAACAATATATATGCAAGTCAAAACTAAGCGAACCAACATTAATAATGCAGAAATTGCAATGTAGAAATTGAGTTCACACGCAAAAGTGATACACTCAAGTCATTATAACACTTTGACTTCTAGATAAGACAGAACAAAAATAGTTGAGATAAATCAGGAATTTGTCCATTTTTATTGATTAAGAAAAATTCTAATATGAATCTCTAGGATGAGCATATAAATTAGGAGATGGGTTATTTGTAACCCTCACTGTTAAAGATTTTGTCATTCTATCAAATGTTACTTAGGTATTGCGCGTTCACGACGATTTAATTGAGGTGCTCGGTATGATGAGGGTCTGGGTTGAAATATCTCACTAATGATGATATAACACTCACTTGGCTGAGAGAGTTCAGTTCAGAATTTCCTGTAGGATATCCAGATCGATATACGCTTGAAAGTCGCAGTGCAAACGTCCTAAACGTTGTGATAAAAAAGACAAATATGAGGAAATTGTCCGAATATAAATTATGTAACGATAACTTCTTATCCCAGAAATTCAGAATAAAATTATGGACTTCGTGGAAAGTATTTGCTTTGTATAAATGTAATATTATGGTGAAAGGATTATGGAAATTATGATCGGGTAAGTGAATGCGATTAAGAAATTTTCGAACAGCGATGGCCATATTTGTCCTTTCCACAGCCTTGCGCCGAAATTTAATGTAAAAAAAAAAATAAAATAAAATATCACTCAAATAAACAATACATTAAAAGATACCACAAATACATGTTTGAAAAAAAATAAAAATACTACCAGCAATAAAATCTTGTGCAACATAAGTCGTAAGCCAGATATTCAGATAATATTCTTCCTTACTCTTTGCTATTAAATCTCAAAATTGTCTAGCGTTAAACAATTTTCAGCAATGTATTCCATAAAAACCAAGTGAAATGAACTAAGAAATGGCCGAAAGCTGCGTCGAGTGATTCAGCCATGAATAGCAAATCGGCTGAGTATCGTAATTAGGATTTCATAGCGATAAATGACTAAATGACATAGAAATGTTAATGCATAACTTTTGAACAAGCCTATCGAGGCACAAAATAGTTTAGTGTTAATTAGCGATTTGCCTATTATTTTATTCTTCTTGGTCTGCTCACCATGGGGAGATGTTCTACGTTTCTATAGCAAAGTTAATAAACTCAGTATATCTATTATATATCTGTACTTAACTGTAAATAAATTCACGGTAATTTATTTTTCTATTCCTTGATATATCTATTCATATACGAGAGAAAGATAGACAGGAACAAACGGTGACAGATATACAAGTGTCAACATTGTTTTAATAAGCATTTCTTGACCAACACATGATAAAATTAGATCTGGACCAACCAGTTTACTCAGGAATATTTCAAAGAAAAATACTCAACTGTTATGTAAGGCATTGAATGGTAGAATTAAGAGAAAAAGAGAGAAATAGGAAGAGAGAGAGACAAAAAGAGAGGAAGAGGGAAGAAGAATGAGGAAGAAAGAGAGGAAGAAAGAGGAAGAGAGATATAAAGAGAGAAAGATAGAGAGGAAGAGAAAAAAAGAGAAAGAGAGAGGAAGAGAAAGAGAGAGAGAAAGTAAAGCAAGAAAGAAAGAAAGAGAGAAATAGAGAGAGAGAGAGAGAGAGAGATGATTCTACAGAAATATAATGAGGAATACCATGGACTGTTCATGTCAGCAACAAAAACCTTTTATGGAAAGTCAGTACAGAAATGATGAAATGGTACTTGTGTTTAGGATCAAATGATAATTTGAATTTCTGGGTGACAAAGAAAGGACGGAGAATTTAAGTCCCAAGCCATTTGATGGCAAAAGAGGTAGAAAGATACAACGAACTAACAAGCTTTTGCCAATGGATGTTATAACTGACAATGAAATGGAAATATGAAAAAAAGAGATCTACGTTGGTATGGAGAGCAATGATCACTCCTGTCCCGAAGCGACAATACTCACAAAGTTAGTAGAGCTGTAGTTGTTTATGATTAAAAAGAATTGTGGCTAATATTGCCTTAGGATAGGAAATTAATATTTTATCTCTTTGATAAATGTTCGCATCTACTGCCTGCAGACAATTTTGTAACATTTATACTGAATTAAATGGTTGATTTTGTTTAGTTGCATATCAATCTCTATGAGTTATTTTATCTCGAAGTCTAAATATTTTGAAGACATTTTTATGGCTTTAACGACATATATTATTAACACAACTCTGCTTTCAATTACAGATAAAATGTATTGTTGGTCATTTTGCTATCATCATCATAATCATCATTCGACCTTTTTATGCTTGGTCGGAACTCCATTGATAATCCTTTTCCACATTGTTCGGTCCTGTATTGCTGTCCACTGATCCCCAATGTCCACTCTTTACTCCGAGCTATGGTGTTGGGGAAATTAAGTTTTCGTGAGAAGACAATTCCAGAAAGATGCCATAGGAATACCTGACCGCTAGGTGGCAGCAGATTGTTTTAAGTGTTGTACACGATCTTCAACTAATGTTCTGGATTTTTCTTAGTGAATTTGTATATGTTCCATCCAGTTGTCTTTCAACGAACAGATAATGTCCAAGTTTCAAATCCATAAGGTAGGACTGGTTCAGTCAATAATCGAAAGGTTTGGACTCTTAAAGAGGATGGAAGATTCACACGCCAAATCTTGTCAAATTTGTTACACGCACCTCATGCAAGATACTAAGTCTTTTTTGCGGAATCTATAATGTTAGATATAAGATAATTGAAGTCCTCAATTATTTTGATGGATGTATTATTGAGTGATTTCAACTCGGATGGTTCCGGAGAGATTGTGATGTATTTTGTCGTTGCAAGAGACAAACATGGTTTATTGCTTGCACGGGTAATTGTTGCAAAGACGCTGCGTCCTTTGTATATTGAGAAATTAAGATCATAGGCGAAGTCAAGCTTACTTAGTTATTTTAGAGGTTACCGACTGCTCTGGCGAGGTTTCAAAAGGGGTCATTTTTCCTCCATGTTCTCAAAAGAAATACGCAGAACATAGTCCATAGCAAGTATAAAGAGTAAAAGAGCAAGTGTGTCATCTTTTAGAACTCTTGCTTTAACTTAAAACGAATCAGACTCTCTATTAGGCAATAAAATGTTGGCCTCAACAATTACTTCAGCAATTCTGGAGTAGGAAGATTTTGAACAGGAGATCTCTGGTGATGGAGTGAAACGCCTTGAGAAAGTCACCAGATCAGATTGTGACCTCTTTGTTGAATTTTTTCATCTCTTCCAATATGCGGTGAATGGATGGGATTTGAGTAATTGCCAGCCTGCCTGCCTCTTCTAAATCCATTCTGGTTCTCGCAGCTGAGTGAAATGATGGCAGAGACAATCCTATTTACCAGAACCTTATTGTAAACTTTTGCTGCTGTTACCATCAGTGTTATACCTTTATAGTTTGCCGCACTTGTTAGATCTCTCATTTTTTTGGAACACGGGCAATTCCACCCTCCAACCAAGCTAGCGGCGGCGATTGCTGTTTGAATGTTTTGTGGCAAAACTCTAGGAGGAGGTCATGAAACATTTTGATCTTTCCACAATAATGTTGGTAAGTTGTCAAGACCTGAGGAATTGTTGGCAAAATCTTAGAGTGTTGTTTTGTTCTGAATAGGTTGGCGTTTATGTTCAGTGTATTGGGTATTTGATGTAGAGGGAGTAGAAGAACAAACCAGCTAAGTTTAGGTTTTCGAGCCGAATGGAAGGTTTTGATTTTGTGTGGTTATTGTTTTCCAGGTTACGGCATGTTTCTCCATATGCAGTCTTACAATCTTATAAATCTCCCATTCTTGGACTTCATCTGGTATTCCTCTTGCTTTAGTGTTGTCTTTAAAAAGTACTTCTAATTAGCCATTGGTCATATCTCGGCCTCACTCTTTGACGATCCTTTCTTGCCTTTCTCACACAGACATCTGCACTGGTGTGGGTGTCCTGTAACATTTCCCTCTTTGGCGTTTTGAAGAATGCGATTACTTCTGTAGATGATATAAGGTCGTGTTTTAATGTCATCAGAGGATCAGAGAGCATAACGTCGTAACGATTCTTAACATTATTTACATTATTCGGACTATTGTCCTCATCTTTGTCACCATATTTATCACAACGTTTCGGCCGTTGTACGCTCCGACCTTCTTCAGGTGGTTGGAATGTCGAACTGAACACTTTATTTCGCTCACTGGGGTAGACTGTTCTAGTTCCATGTGCCATGTTTGACAGCTGACAAACAATGCTAAAACAATGCTCAATGCTCATTTTACTATTATGTTGGTGCAAAAATAATGACGTAATCATGTCGTTTTTTGACGTATTTTTTAACGTCAAAAATGACATTATTACGTCATTCTTTTTGCACCAACCTAATATATAAATTGACTTGTTTCGCATTTAACTATAAAATGGTTTTGTTGGTAATTTCACTATAAAATATATAGCCTGTCATTTCCTTATACAAATATGCGTTGCAGGTATTTTTACCACAAAAATACTCTTTTATAGTCATTTGTTTTTGTATGTGATTCACTCTTTGTCCATAGCTGGGGTCCGAATAGGTGTTACTACGCCGGGTCAAGTTACCCTAAGAATAATAATAATTAAGATGTGGATCGATGCACCACAAAATATCCACTCTCACGATCACAGGCCTTATTGCTGGATGTATTTTGTCATGACTAGGACTATACTGAATTAGGCTGATTTCTCAAGATAATTACCGGTATTATTTACTTATATTTAATGAAGTGGTAAAAATCATACGTGGTATCATGTAGGACAGCAATTGGCCGCTGTGTTGATTTCCCGAGTAGTTGGAAAGCCTGTGTATAAATATTCAAACATGTTGTTTTGACAGCTATCCAGTTATTTCATAACCTTTAGGTGCGGAAGTAAACTTCTCTATCAGATATCGTAAATGCTTGGTTGAACTGATTCTCAAAACAATTTTGTACTACGTGAGACCAATGAATGAATGCTCCTACTGGTATAATCAATCATTGTCCGGATACATGATGTCAATGAATGGCTGCAAATTTTTAATGAAGCGACGTAAAAGTGTTCACCAGACAAAGTGCTTCTTAGGAGATATAATTGCCCCCAAACAATGCCACATGAAAAACCCACTCATTTATAGAAAAAAAAAAAAACCCCTAACCTCCCAAAAACACTAGTTTAGTCAGGGCTTCATTAACAGCTGGGATACATGATTTTATAGCATGTGTGCCACAACAAACAACTTAAACCTCTGAAATCGTGAATCTTCAGAACTGGCCATACTATCCAGTTTCCAACATTTTACACACACGCACACATACACACACAAACACACACACATATATAAAGGCACGGGGAATAATGGTTAGCGGCTTGGATTGAGGAATCGAAGGGCCGAGTTCGAATTACAGTCGAATCCATTACATTCACTTACGTGCTAATCCTCTTCTCCTTTCAGCTTTGGCTAAATAGCCGGACAGATTGGGTTCTATAGCCTTGGATGACAACTGGTCAAAGAGAAGGACAACTTTGAATTCAAAACTTGCGGAAGGTCGTTTGGGGACCTTGTGGCACGTAGTGCACCAGGTCTCTGTATTCGACCCTTCAAAAGGTGTGGATTGTTCTGCAAAAAAGAAATCACCTCTATAATCAAATCTTATGTGCTGATGTCGGGCTGTTGGTTCCTAGGAACTGATCTGCTTGACCCACATACGTCGAATTCGACGGGATATAAGAGTGTATGTGAATATATATATATATATATATATATATATATATATATATATATATATATATATATATACACGCACACACACACACGAAGTTTCTTTCTGACTCGATGAATTACTTAATTATAATTATCAAATCCTCCTAATAATTTCTATCACTTGTATATCATTACTTGAACCGGCTTCTAATGCTCAAGTTTCAGCGGCTTGGTCATAGTAGTCGTGGCTCCTGGGGTAACAGTCCTATGGTTATAGAGAAACTCAGTTGAGTTTCACCACGGAATATGTGAGCGAGCGGCGCTATATTGAGTCTGATTTGCTACCTCTTTGTCACCGAGGCCCGTTGGAACAGTCGGTATGACGTTTGCATGATAACCTAGCTGTCAGAGTTTCAATTGACAATTCTGGGTAGTGGATGCGCACTGCTGATGAGTCCCAAATATAGGACGAAACGGCCGTCCAGTGCTTTCTGCATTCTGTTGAGGTTTCTTTCAGACTCGATGAATTACTTAATTATAATTATCAAATCCTCTTAATAATTTATATCACACACACACACACACACACACACATATATATATATATATATATATATATATATGTATATATATATATATAATACACTTAGGTGAGTTACTGCTTAAAGATACCAGATATAAAATTGGATTTACGGCTGGTGAAATAATAGTCTGTGAGATCAGATAGCAGGGTTTGAAATCCAGCCTACTTCGTTATATTGACTTACGCGCAAATAGCCTGCAAAACGGTGAGAATCCAGAATCATTGTTACATAGAAGTTCTTTCGAAAACTCACTATATGCCTTGAGACAGCCTCATCAAACCACATAAAAAAATCTGAGGAGAAATCTGGAGAGTTCTATCTTGAAACTGCACATTCGGTTATATTTGGCGGGAGTGTTCTATGGTGATGTGCATGGTGACTGTCAGTTTCACACTTGAAGTTCTTGACCAAATCACACACGTATCTGAACTTATGAAGAAATTTTCAGGAACCCTTGTAAATATATTTTATGTAACAGATTACAAATAGATGGCAGACAGCCAAATATCTTCTAAGATTGAGTGAAACTTCATTAGAAAGCAGCACAGGTGGAAAGAAAATGTATGACAATACTACTCAGTTGATATGACAACTGATAGTCTGTAATTATCTGTATTATGCTTAGTTTAAGAATTCGGAGGATTGTATTGAATGGAAAGTTTCAAGAAGATTTAAGCCATAGGATGTAATATTAAAATTTAAACCAGATAATGCTAGTAATATTTAAGAGACATGTTAGCATATTAAATCAGTGTATGTTCGAGAATAACATTTTAATATTTTGTTAGTGTAAAAAAAGAAAAACTTTATTTTCATACTCAGAATCTGTAAATAAATTTCGTTTCATGTTAAGTTTTGTTGCAGACAAAACTTCAGTTTTTGCAGATGTGTAATGAAATAAGAGGTTTTTAATTTAATTGGATTTCCTAAACTTATAAAGCGCCATATTTAGTTTCTGTTACATGTTTGACATATTCGTATTCATATTATAGTACAGTTAAGAAAATACATTGTGTCTGATGAGAAAACAATTGTGTTAAAAATATATTGCTGGGGCAAAAAGTAAAAAATGTGACAACGTATTGAAGGAAACATTTGTAGATTCTGTTTTTTTTAAATTTCTTCTGGAGTGAGCGTACGTGTGTGTGTGTATATATATATATATATATATATATATATATATATATATATATATATATATATATATATATATATATGTTCTTTCAGTCATACACGGTGGGTCAAGATTGTTTCTTGGTAAAGATCTTAAACTGAATTTCCAACCCTGTAGAACCAATTCTTATAAAGAGTGTATAATCTTAGTTATAAAATAGTAATAAATCCTTTACAAGGGATTTATAACGAAATAGTTAAGTATCTACAGGAGAAAATATTAATTTGATTTTAAAACATTTAAATTTACGGTGTGTTTGAAAGCGTTTCAATATTATTAGGTATTTGTAGACAGTTTTGAAATGTTTGTCGAGAATTAAGAGATGTATTTAGAAGCTTTGTTACTGATAAGATGAATGTGTCACTAATGGCAGAATTGGTTGAAAGAAGAGAGAAAAAATCGCCTATGCATTTTATCTTCATAAAATTGTGTGAAGCTGAATATTACATTTGTCCTGAATATGATGAATTGAATTGAATAGTCTGGTTACATAATTAATTAAATCGATTATTTTTTTTTAATTTTTGAATATACTTTACGATTAGCATTATATCGCGGCCATTTTGATTGATAGATTTGTACGATGTTAGTTCTCCGAACTATGTAATTGGAGATATTTTATTATACTTACTGAAACTCAGAGTGGTGCTCCATTTTTATTCTCATATAAATAATTGGAAGACGACAATATTTATCTTGTTCGCATTCATTATTAAACCTGTTGTTAGAACCAAGAGACTTCAGTTCATAGATTAATTTGTCTTAGTTATTAAAAGTATATAAATTACGGATTATTGGCTCTCAGTTTGTTGAACAAAACATTTCAATATTTCTTACAAGTTTAACTATTTAATAGTTTTATTAATTCTTTTTAATTATACATCTACAGATACTGTCATATAAAATCGATGAGCCAACAGCAGTATATCCAAGTTGTGTTTAAACTAACGAAGTTTTTCTCACATCAGTAATGTCTTCGTCGAGTTTTAAATACTATGTTTGACCTTGTGTAAGACTTTAAATCTTCTGCATATTCCCTGGAACATTTGATAAATATCGTTATAGTTTATATATATATATATATATATATATATATATATATATATATATATATATATATATATATATATATTGTGTGTGTTTATCGATCTTTTGCCTCTTGTAAAAACATGACAACTCGTTGTCGCAAATGGAGTTCAGGAAATCGTTTGGACGAGGCAAAGGGCTAACGAAAATCAATATCGTAGCAGACGTCCAGTTTTATTAGCCGAATGATTTTGTCTTCTATTCATGTTTGCACTGGGTATGGAAAAAGAAAGTGAACCTTACAGTTCATCTTGGATTGTCATTCGGTCTTCCCCTCTTCTTCGGCTCTTCTTCGACTTGTGTCGATGTGCGTGTTTACATTTACTGCACAAACACTGTCAGACTTTGTTTTTATACGGAAATGGCATGTACGCGATACATTCTGTTGGCAGTTTTGGGTGACGTGCGTAAGTCGGGCCTGCCATCTCCGATCTACAATCGACTGGTTCTTCAAAAGGACGTCTGAACTGGCTACCAACCATTCGGATTCTGGCTTTTGTCTGAATCAATTCGTTTTGATTTTATTATTTCTTTACTCTTTTTTTCTTTACTATTTTCTATTTGTAGAGAACGCTATTTAAAATAACAATTGGCAAAGAGTTGGGTGCATATTGGTAGGATATATTTTAAAATCATAAAATCCTTAATCTCGATCAATATTCCTCTTTGGTGCATAAAAAATGGCACTGCTAATATTAGTTAATTTATTTTTTTTAATAAAGTGGATATATACTTATTTTTAAAGTGTTGAGATTATCACTGCTATGGTGGCTAGATATCCTCTGTTAATACGCCTGAAAATCTACATATGTATTTCTTCAGTACTCACAGAGCCAATCTGTTTTGATTGCAACTATATTCAGCAAACTTATTCTGAAAGAGAGCGCATAATGTGTTATCAAATGTTTGAACAACGCCATTGGAAGAAAAGAAAACCTCTTCGGTCACTACCCTCAACGAATTCCGAACGGCTCCGTTAACCTCGTTTCATACAGATTGCGTCCACCTGTAATATGGTTAAGTCACTTCCCAATTTGTCTCCACGCTGGTTATCATTTACCCGGAAATAATTTTTTTAGGGGTACGTTCGCAATAGCGTTGCTTTAAATCGATGACTTGAAAGAAACAAAAATATGAAGAGGAAAACATAATTTTTAAAGTGGGAGGAAGATTTTGTATTTACTGTAAATTGAGGAAACGTTTTTGCCTTATCTGCCATGAGTCACTCGTGTGAATTTTGTTCATGTATTGCTCTCAAGACTCTGAACTTTATCGTATGTTGTTATTACACTGAGCAAGTTTGGGTATCCCTGGAATAGACCAAGACACAGTATTAGCAGCACCAAGAATCCAAAGAACGAGTTGAATGGTCCAAAGAAAATCTGAAAAGGATCTTTTCTCATATTTATCGACAGTACATTTTTAAATGCTTCCCTATCATTTGAAACATAATGGTTTGGTTTGGTTTATTTTGTTTTACGTCAATTGGTTATTTAATGCCGACAACATTTTTAGGATAGATCCATATAAATATTTGGTTGGTGCAAAAATAATGACGTAATGATTTTGTTTTTTGACGCATTTTTTAACGTCAAAAACGACATTATTACATCATTATTTTTGCATCAACCTAATAGAATATGTATTCGTTGGTTTAAATTGGTTTGTTTTAATTTTTACGGCATATTAACCTCATTGGATTATTTAATGCCGACAACATTTTTAGGATAGATTCGTATGAACAGAATATGTATTATTTGGTTTAGATTGATTTGGTTTATTTTGTCTTACGGTACACCAACCCCAATAAGCTACTCAATGCCGACAAAATTCTTTATTGCTGGTAATATTTTGTTTTGTCAAAAATCTGTTTCTGGGAATATATTTCCTTCAAAATGGTATTGCTGGTAATAATTTTTCAAAAAAATTATTGCTGGCAATAGTTAACTTTTTTCCTAAAGCTGGGACCCTAGTAGGTGCTACCACCCCGGGTCAGGGTAGACCTGGGAACACCAGCAATTAAGAGGTGGTTCCACGCTCCTCAAAACCTCCTGATCGGAGGCCTTGCTGTTGGACGTAGTTTATCGTCTTACCCAGGACGTTGTGTATTTTAACGTCTTACTCAGGACACTGATGTATGGTTGGATAAGGATTCAAGTAACATCATTTTGATGTCTTTCCTTTAATATCAAGTTATCCATGAAACTGTCTTTTTCCCCTCTCGAAGTTTTATAAGTACATATAAATTCTAATTCAAGTAAATGATATATACTCCATGAAAAATGCTACTTTAATAGGTATCCTGAAGTAGGATTGATTCCACTTAAGTCAGCCACTTATCATGAAAATTCGTTTATTATAAAAAGTGCTGATTCCTTGTCAATCACACGGTATGCGATTTACATGCCCGTGTACCATTAGTGCATAGACACACACACACAAATACACACATTTAAGGCTAAGTTTAAAAACGACTGCCTTATTACATTGCATTCGACCTGGACAATCGATGCCTTGAGATGAGCAAAGAAACATCAAATTCGGAGACGGGTAACCGCTAATATTTAAAACTAAACTAAGAAAACAATCAAATTTTATAGTTTTAATGAACTGTTTCGGAATTTATTCGATAATAGATACAATTATTTTAAAATTATTTATAAAATATCGTGAAAATATTAGGTTGGTGCAAAAATAATGACTTAATAATGTCGTTTTTTGACGTATTTTTAAGGTCAAAAAAACGACATTATTACGTCATTATTTTTGCACCAATCTAATATTAATACATTTGTTTGAATTAAACTATACATGTGCATACATAAACATACATAAAAAATTTCAATGACATCGAAATAACATCAGTATCGTCAGGGCTAATTATCTTGCCTGCCAAAAATTCTTTGAATTCTTTTGCATAATCTTTCTACATTTATAACTGTATGTATCTTCTAAAATATGTATTTAAATGGAGAATTTAAATTTGAAATTTGTGTTTAGCGAAGAAACAATTACCTAAGTAGTAACTACTAAATTTCGATTACTTAGATGTAAAGACCATCGAATGAGAGATCAGAGTAAAATTATTTATACTATTTCCATACATGCTATTGGTTGATAAATTTGATGGCTTAGTAATTGTGATTTCAATCTGTGCCAGGCCGACCCCTTTCTATACAGGGAGAGCAATAACTGAGACTGTATTACACTCAAATCACAGTTGGATCAATCAACCAATACTTTTATCTACTGGGCCATACAACTTGACCTAAAGACTTTGAAAGTTTATTTACCAAAGGGAATTAACGAAAACTGAGACAACAAAAGGCATATCACATGGAATTAGAACAATCATCCCCCTGTGGACTAAATAACGGGTTCGGTTCGAAATTGCAACAAATACACCTGAACAAGACCGGTAGGTAAAACAGCTGAAACGTCGTGAATATTGGCAATGAAGAAGCGAATTGTAAACCCAGAAAATTTTTACACTAAATCTCAGAACGATAGACAGATGATTGTTTGGGTTCGATGAGACAAAAGTAGCGTTCAGAATCAGAAAAATGGAATTTTATACTTGGGGACGTTTACAAGTTTGACGTTTTCACACAGACAAAATTCTGAGCAGTACATCCGTCTTCTTAAATATTGTCATTGTTGAAGATGCCTTGATTTGTGTTTTTACGGCTTATCACGCTCTTGCTGTCTATTTAATGCCAGAAAATATTTTTAGCTTTTAAGTTTTTCGAAATAATACTTTACTTCTACAAGTCATAAATAATGCATACTTGGCGAGGAAGAGGTAGAATCATACCGTTTCTTTTTTGCGCATAAATGGATATAATGAAGACTGTTAAAATTTGCACTCCGATTTTTAATTTCGAGTCATTATTTGTTGCATCATCAGCACATCTAACCATAAAACAGATGCTATTCCCAATGGTCACTCGTCTTAATATTAACCAGGCTCTAATTTGCTTAACTTTAGTGATCGTATTAGAACCGGTGTTTCAAAGTGATATGGCTGTAAGCCGCCATTTTTGAAGAGTTACGAAAATAAAAGAAACGAAGGAATGCCTAAGGCAAATTATTTAAAATATGTTGCTATTACAGACCGCGATGGTTAAACTGTCGCCATTTTATATTTTTAATTTCGCGCATGCGTGTTGTCTGTTTATTTTGTCGACGGCAGGATATAGTCGGGTCAGTTGGGGACCGTCTGTGAGAAAAAGAGCACCACGACAATTCACTCGCACCGGAAGCTCCAATACAAACATTTATTTGAGGACAGTGCAGAGATGAATGATACAACCAATCAACATTATGGTATTTGGAGTGATTACTAGCAATAGCAACGTTATACTGCCATTCATCATCTCACAGGATCTCAGACTCAACATGGATGTCTTTATCAAGTGACTTGAGGAAGTGGTGCTGTCCGTCCTGGTCAAGAGAGTGTCTTTTCGAAGACCTTATGTCTAGTAACAGGACACTGCAACATGCCACATAAACACCATTATCTAGTAATGGCTGTCAGACAATTTCTGCGACCACATCACCGCTTATATCTGGCCACCTAACTCCACAAACCCATTGATTATATGTGGGGCACAGTTGAACGAGACTCCCCCAAACCCGTTTTAGCACTGAAGATAAACTAAATACAAGGGCTAAAGCAGCATTCACCAACTTAAAGGAGTCCGTCCAAAACAGATGCAGCAGATTCCGATGTCGTCTGGTGGCCATGGCTGCAGCCAATGACGATTTTATTGAATAAAAATATTCTTTAGTATTTCAAGATACTTTTGTGTACCTCTCGTAAATATATCTGTTAAAATGTGATCAGTTTTATGTTCATTTTTGGGTAATTTAGACGACAATTTATCCATCGCACCCTGTACATCAGTTTCATCGACAATTATTTGATGCTATTTGAGTAACCAAATGGTCAGTGAAGTACTGAAGGAATTGATCCTGCATCTTACGTCAACTTATCCTGATTACATTGCCAACATTTATGCCAGGTTTTCTTAAATCGTATACAGTGAAGCCATAATTAGGGAGAATATTTAAGTAAAGGCGAAATGATCAAGCTACTACTATCAAGGTATTATTCATCCTATAGATTGAATATATAATTTTACGCAGTAGGTTTCATTTTTATAAATAATCCTTTGTTTAACTACTAAACTGACTTCCATTAAATACCAGCTAAGTCCAACGGATCCATCTCATTTTTTCTTTTTTTAAACTATTCAAACTTTTTGCATTTTTTATGATAATAGGCATGTATAATTTTAAATTTTCAAACAAATTTTAAATCAAAACATATTTACTGAAGCAGAACAATTACAGTAGATATTTGATTTAGTTTGAAATTATAGACTTAATTCAAGTTATATTTTTAAAATAAATTACAATTCATCGTTGCCTGTCTATATTTCTGAGATGAGATATTATGTACACTATTTACATTATTCGGAGTATTGTCCTCATCTTTGTCGCCATATTTATTACAACGTTTCGGCTGTTGTACGCTCCGGCCTTCTTCCAACCACCTGAAGATGGCCGGAGCGTAAAACGGCTGAAACGTTGTAATAAATATGGCGACAAAAATGAGGTCAACACGAGGACAATACTCCGAATAATGGAAATAGTATTCATCGATGCATTTTTCACATAATACTTTCAAATGGCTTTTACCGACATGTTATTGGCAAATATGACATGGTTTGCATTTTTCTATTTATTTCAGCACGAGACACGGGGGTATCGTTTTTCTTTCTCTCATTGGATGATTCCTGGACAATGCATTACTCGCTTGATATTTTAGTTTAGCAATACTTGCGCGGCACGTATTCCTTTAGCCTTTGTCCATTTTTCGATTATTTTCAGATTTAACTTCATGAACAATATAAATGTTGAAAGAGCTGAATCGCAAGAACTTCGTAAAAGTTCAGGCTTATATGAAAACTTTGTCGGATGGAGTTCTTTCTTGGGCCCGTTCAATTGGTTTAGAAGACACATTTTCATACTTATCCTTCGGAAAATACGTCCATCATTGAAGGGTTTGAAGAATCATTTTTGTTACCTCTGTAGCCATTATTGATATTATCATTCTATTCTGAATAATGAATGCCGACATTATCACTTTCATTATCTTCAGAAAAAGAAATGGCAGGTATTTAGAATGAACGATATTTTTTATTTAATTAAAAAAAAAAAATCTTTATTTTTCTTCTAAATTTATTTCCTTTATGTAAATGATATAAAAAGGTAAAAAATGTCACAAACAAACATAATTCGGATAGAATAACGTTAAAGGTGAAAAACCTTTGTTAGACTGAGGGTTAAAATTCAACGAATATTCTTTGGTAAGGATCATTTTAATTTCTATATCTTTTGACAATTTATATATATTCTAAATCCGATCTGATAGATGGAGACGCGATATTTAAAAAGTGATGAAACTGATATAGCACAAAAATTACAAATAAAAAAACAAAAAACTCTGATAATTTTTTTGATAGCCGTAAGTACTCGACATTGAATCTCCTATATTCAAATATGTACCAAAAGCAGGAAAATGATCCAAAACAGAATATTTGAAAACAAAACTGCGTTCGTCTCACTTTAGCCGCAAATATATGTGGTGTGTGTCCACGTATATTTAAATGTATGAAATTGTTCATATGCGTGTCTTTGCATATACATCCGCACATTCCGAGAATCCATGTGATTACATGATGCAATTATTATGAGATTATATATATTTATAACGACATTTTTATGTTTATACGTTCTTTTTTTTATAGATACAACTATTTAAGTAAATGGTCTGTTTATAATAAAGAGTATTAACGAAATTAAACGCCCTGAATGTCCGAGAAATTTTCATAGAAAATATGCGTTCTTCTATGAAAATTTCTCGGACATTCAGGCCGGTAAATGTCGTTAATACTGTTTAGTATAAACAAACCAATTACTTAAATATTTGTATGTATAAAAAAAAAAAGAACGTGTAAACATAAAAAAAAAAAAATTCTTGAAATAATTGTCAGACTTTGTCCATTTCATAATCTCTCTCTCTCTCTCTATATATATATATATACATATATATATATATATATATATATATATATATATATATATATATATTAGGTTGGTGCAAAAATAATAACGTAATAATATCGTTTTTTGACGTATTTTTTAACGTCAAAAAACGACATTATTACGTCATTATCTTTGCACCAACCTAATACATACATATATATATATATATATATATATATATATATATATATATATATATATATATATATACACACACACACACACATATATATATATATATATATATATATATATATATATATATATATATATATGTGTGTGTGTGTGTGTGTGTGTGTGCTAAATATTCTCAGTACAATGAAATGGTTCACATCTTTGCTGGATGAGTTTATAAATATGCGCTAAAGTGAATATGAAATTTAGATTTATTGATGCTTAACTTTTTCCATGAATGCCGTCTAATAATGAATAATGGAATTGATATGGATAACGGCTAGAGTCTATAAACTCGATGTAGACATTAAGCATGTTTAATATTTGGTTCTGAAATATTTTAATATAGACACATGAAATATGTGATTATAAACAGGATATAATGTATGTTTCAATTGAAATAGAATTTCGTTTAAAAGATATTTGAATTTTTATGGAGCATGAACCATTCAAGGAAAATGAACGTTGTGCCAAGGGGTGGGGGTAGATGACGAAAAAGTGAAAAGAATGTATATAATGAAACAGAATATCAACACAAAAGAACTTACTGACGTTGAGCTTGAAGTAGATGTACTGGCTTCACAATTTTGAGACGGGAATTTGGAAGAAATTTCAAAGAAGCGTTTGAAAGAAAAAAAAAACGAACGCGATAAAGATTTGGAAAGAAATCTCTAAAGAATGTTAGAGAAAGTACAAATAAGATGCAACAAAAGATAAATGATTATAGAAATTAAAAGTAAAAGTACAATATATCTAGAGAAAGTGGGGTGAGTAGAGTGAAGGTTGTGTGGGAACAGGAATATTGCAAAGAAAATAGGGAAAAATCTGAGAAAAATCAATTAAAATATTGTATGAGACAAAAGTAGAAAATTAAAGAAAAATGTATTCTGGAAGAAGGGAATAAAGAACATGTAAAAAAAAAAAACCCCAAAAAACTCAGAAATATAATAATATGATAAATCCACACTTATTCGCAGATTGGAATGAAGCTGCCCAGAGAGAAAAAAATAAACAAAGATAAGATCTCATAGTGGTAAACATAATGGAAGTATTGAATTTAACAAAAAAATATTTAAAAATGGCTGGGTGCAGCAAAATTTCAAACGGAATAAAAAACAAAAGAACTGTGGCGTCTGGGATAATATATGCGCCGCGCATTGCCAATAAAGATTTCTATATATCCTTCATAGTTGTAGTGAACGCGTAAATAAACGTCCTCGAAAAAGAACCCGCGTCATATGCGCCGTTTTTCAACAAAAAAGCAAGGCTAAAAGCCAGCAAGAAAAATAATACGATAACAAGAAATGCTTAGCTGAGTAAACAACGTTTCACATATTGGTCGATCCAAAAGAAAAAAATGACGCGCATAGCGCGCGGAAGCTGTCGTCAGCGTGAATCTAGATGGTTATGGTTTCGTATGTTTTAGGGCATATCAACCTTAATGGGTTATTAAATGCAGACAAGATTTTTTATTGCCGGTAATATGTTTTTTCAAAAATGTATTACTGGTAATAACTTCTTACAATGTATTCCTGTTATTAAGACCTATTTTTACACTTTCATAGTGTTTTTTACACCGTTTGGGGGTTAACTATATAGCCATAGCTGGGGCCCTAACAGGTGCTACAACTCCGGGTCAGGGCGGACATGGAAACACCATTTAAGAGGTAATTCCCCGCTCCTAAATCATCCTGATCAGAGGCCTTGCTGTTGGACGTCGTTTATCGTCATACCCATGAGCGATCGAAGGTTATGTCATTTCTGAACGAGATTCACGTTGCGCTATTCAAGTAAAGGTCTATAAAGCAGGTAACTTGATTGCAGTCGGGCAGGTTGTCTACGAGTTGTTAATTTGCGTGGAGGACGAGTTCTTGAGACGTGCGACTGTTGAATTGAATTTTATCCCCCACATAATGTTCTGCTAAAATAGATTCCAAAAATGAAAGTCGACGTAACAAGGCAGGAAAAATACCTCCCACAAGATCCTGAGATATTAGTGACAATTCTGTCTTCATCTAGCTAATTTCTTACCATTACGTTGGAGGTATTTCTACCACAGCCTGTATACCGTTCTGTTAAAAGTATCATTTCAACTGAAGTAAGCAATGCTAAGAACATGTGTAGATATCACTTCTATAAACTTTAGACAACATATCTATTTGCGAACAACTTTGGTTACCATAGAATAATTCCTCAAACATGATATCGATTTACAGATGTAGCCGATTGTTATATTGGATTATTGCATTTGAATATGGGAAAAACTCTGAAGAGAAAGAGTTTGCGATATTTAGTGCCTTATAATACTTAGTTTAATGAGGGAGTGTATAGTGTAACTTTTAGTTTGGGAAAGTTGGTTTCTGTGCTACAGGAATTTCAGCAAATGATTTATTCATCACCATAGTCGCATGGAGGCACATTTAATAAGTTTCATAAAGAGAAAAATGGATTCTTATTCCTAATTTATTGAAAAACATTTTTATACCTCGTACACAATCACTATTATTTACATTGTTCGGACTGTTGTCCTCATTTTTGCTGCCATATTCACAACTTATCGGCGTTCAGGTGACAAATTTCAAACCGAATCCTTTATTTTCCCCAACCAACAAAGATGAGGACAACAGTCAGAACATTATGAATACTACTGTAAATTATTACATTACTTTATCTCAAAAATATAGACAGATAGTAAAGCTATAACATTACATATTTCTATATGTATGTGCTTTTTATGATTTTTATGCGTCATTATTTCTTATAAATTATACTTCGAGTGAGTGCACGGGTTTGAGCTAATAACCCTGATTGTTTTTTTTTAATTAACAGTGAAATTACTAACCTGCTTAAACTGAGAAGTCCTAAAATGAATGTGTGACTTCGACAGTTATCAAGTCTACATCTTTTTTTCAGTCAGCGAACCCCTACATTTTTTAGGCAAAGTGTGCCACAACTAGTTTGCTCAAGGAGATCAGCCTGACAGGGTAAGATTGGTTTGGTTTGGTTTACGGCATATCAACCTCAATGGGTCATTTAGTACCCGACAACATTTGTTTCTGGTAATATATTTGTTTTGTCAAAAATCTATTTCTGTTAACTTTTTTTTTCCTCAAAAATGTATAGCTGTTAATATTATTTCTCAAAAACGTATAGCTGGTAATATTATTTTTCGAAAACATATAGCTGGTAATATTATTTTTCAATAACGTATAGCTGGTAATATTTTCCCAAAAACCTACAGCTGGTAATATTTTTAAAGACGCATTGCTGGTAATAGTTTTTTCAAAGACGTATTGCTGATAATTTTTTCGTTCAAAAATTTATTTCTGGCAATAATTTTTTACAAAACATTTCTGGTATTAAAACCTATTTTTACACTTTTATATTGCCTTTTAACTATGAGTTAACTATTTTCCCATACCCGGGACCCTAACAGTTGCTGCTACCCGTGTCAGGGTAGACCTGGGAACACAAGCAATTAAGATGAGGTTTCACGCTCCTCAAAGCCTCTTGATCAGAGGCATTGCTGTCGGACGTAGTTTATCGTCTTACCCTGGACGCGGATGTAGTTTATCGTCATACGCAGGACGCCTCATTATGGGGTCTTACTCATCTGTAGAAGTGCACTCGTCGCATTCTACAGCCCCAGTCGACAGGACCCGGGCAATATTGGAATTACCTATTACAGAAATCATATTTTCTCGTTGAGACTTTAACGAATCTATCTGCTAGCTTCAATTTCGTACCCGAAACGTATAAAAATTCCTTTCAAAGATTTGTTTACGTTTAAGGTTTTGATTCTTGTTGGGCGTCCAAGGCTATAGGGAGCGAATTTCCTGTTTCTTCTGACAGAGCTCGCCCATGCAATCATCATGACCAGACCCCCACCAATGAACACTCGATATACATTCCGGGACAACGGCCAGTTATCAGAGGCCAGTTGTCATCCGTAGGAAATATTTCATGACCTTTCGAAATTCACGATAAAAATGACCATTGTAGATTGTTCTAGTTCCATGTGACATGCCTTTCCCCGGAGGAGACATAACCCACTAATTAAGACGTAGGTTGAAGAAAGCCAGAGGCATGATCCAAAGAGTTTTGAGTTCAATACCTGGCCACAGAAACTTGGAGAGTTGATTTTTAAAGGGAAATAGCTGAAATTAAGGCATCCAGAAAAGGCGTGATACGTGGGAGTAGAACAATCTACCATAGTGGCGTAAAAGTTTTCGTTTCGAAATTCCAAAGTATATTATTTGAAGTAGGCCAGGGCGTAAAATGGCCAAAACGTCGTGAATATAACAATAAAGATGCGAACAGCAGTCCGAATAAAGTAAATTCAGTAAATAGTTTAATACCTCATTTCAGAAATATAAACCATCTATTATGATTCCTAAAACTTTGCGAAGAATATCTTGCAATGAACACACATACCGATAAACTGGACACTGGAATAACAGGATGTAGTCCAAAGAATGGAACATTCCATGATATTTATAAAAAAATGATCAACGAAATTTGGAAAAGATGAACAGATTATCCTTAGTGAAAGGCAGTTATTTAAAGTGAAGATCTATTGAACAATTGCTTAATCGAGAATAATATGCTAACGATTTCAATAAATATGTGTAGATTTCTGTAATATTGATGGGAAAGAAATGAACTAATTAAGCAAAAAGTTTTCCTATCAACAGTCCATTATTGAAATAGCTTTCTTCTATATACCGTGTCCCTTCAGAATGTTGTCGATCATGGCTGCCAACAATTTCTTGTCCTTTGTAGTTCTTAATAAATTGTCTTTGTTATCCCTCCTAAACTTGCCTTCAATCTCCTAAACCTTGTTCCACCATCCATCAACTCAAGCTCTTTAGGTAGTCATGCGTTGTTTTCCTCTATCTCTTTTGCCTTCAATCTATAATATATAAAATTTTGTAAGTCCTCTTCATGTAGCCTAGATATTTTAACTGTTTTCTTAATGTTAATTGTGCTTTTTTGTTCAGGTTTATTCTAAAATTTCTTTGTTGTTCTAATGTTCGGTTCATGGTATTCTAAGCATCATTCTGTGGAATATTTTTGTTCCTTCAAGACTTCATCAGTGAGGAGATTGTCCAAGGTTCACCGGTATACAAGAGGGCTGGTGTTGCGTTAGATTTCTTCTATTTCTTCTAATAGAATTTTCCTTAACTTTCAGAACGTAATTTTTCGCCATACCAGTGCGCCTTCAAATACCAGTGTTTTACTTTCGGTACTCTGTTAAAACATTTCTCGGATATTTAAATCATTTCGTAAAAGATTTAAAATCATTTTCTCTTATCCTTTAAATACTGCAGCATTCCATAAAGAGACACCAAGAAAACATTCGTATTCATCTCTACTTCCAGATTCATGACGATTTCACAATACCTATCAGATCACTATTTTTTTCGTTTCCGGATTTAGTGCATCGCAACAATAGACGGTAACCATTTACAGAAAGTCAGGTTAAATAAATATCGTTTTAAAAAATAGTTTGTATGAAGTTAGACTTCAGTGACGATGAGGGCAACATTTTACAGGTGTAATTTTTATCGTCTGACCTTTGAACAATTCTTGCTCAAATTATTCTTTAGAAACTGTCGCGAAAATATTTTTTTTTGTCTGAAAACTTTTTCAGACGACATGATCGCTTTGCTGGGGATATTTAGATTGATCTAAATCAAACTTTAGAAAAGAATTTGTTATAAATTTTAAAGGAGGAAAAACTCAAAACGTTTGTTCCTGCCGTTTACCCCGAGCCGAGTGCTCCTTCTACCGTGAATGTCGTCTTGCTCTGAAACGCCTCTTACGGGTGTCGGATGACCTCTCCAACGTCCAGGCGTTGTCGCGTTGAGCATTATATCAAGTGTTAGTTAGGAGGGCCGTTCATGATGATCTGCTTGACGAGCTCGGTCATACGAAGTAGGAGGCTCGTTCGATCTGGCCTTGGGCTCCCGGGTTGAAATGTCTCAATAACGATGAGGCATACCACACCTGGCTGGTGATGCGTGGGGCCCTCTGGGTCGCCAAAATCTTTGTGCAGCGGGCTTGGAGAAATATCCAAACTGCCGACGTTGTAGTGGGGAAATCGAGACCCTAGGTCACGTCTTCTTTCATTTCAAGTTGGTAGCTCCGTTGTGTAAGTTTGTTGAAGGCCTCATGGTTCGCATGTTGCACGGAAAGTTCTTTGTCGTTGAGGCCTCTTCTGTTTGTAGCATCTGCTTAAACTCAAGATTAGGACGGAAAGGCGGTGACTCTCTTCGTCAGAATTCAGCAAAAGGCGGGGAAATCTTCCGCGACTGTGTAGAGTGAAAGGTGCTGACCTGGAGTGGCACTTAGATGTCGGTTAGGTACAGGATTTTGTCCTATCAGGTTTGAACAGAGGCAACCCGCCCCGATATTAGGCTAGTTTAGGTTTTATTTTGAATCTTTAGTTTCCCGTTTCTGGTTAACTTAGCTAGGGTATGCATGCTCATTAGACCCTTTTATTTCTGTCCCTATTTTTCTTTTGTTTAATTCCCCATCCCCTCCCTCGTTAGGGGGTCAGTGATGTCAGTTCTCTGGTTGTTGCAGGATGACTTTCGTTTCGTGTGTGTGTTTTCGTATTTGTTATTTTGTCTAAATGAGTGCGTGTTTGTGGGCTTGTTTGTTTTTTATAATGTTATAATCCGCAATTATTTCGTCCAGTTAACTGATGTTTCTGTCACTTTTAGCGATTGTCGTTTTTTTTTATTACTAACCCTATTTTGTTTTGTTTTATTTAAATAGTATTAAATCATATTGTAAATAATCATTGGGGTTTTTAAATTGTTGTTTTTTTCCCCTCCTCCCAAAGACTTTGAAATGTACATATAGGGACAAGTTAGGATTTCATAGAGAATTTGAGGTATTATGGTGGACGCAGTAAGAAAGGTAGGAGTGAATGTGTTGTTTTGGTGATAGGAATATTGTTGGTATGTTTGGGTCCGTGTCTGTGACTAGCTAAGTTTAGAATTAAGACAGAAGATGACCGTCCTTCCCCAACCCCACTTTTTTGGCTTTGTGCCACATTTTGTACTAACGTACAAATAAATGATTATTCTCTTGGGATAAATAAGTATTTTCTTTTGGCTACAACAAAAATATGCATCAGAAAAATTCAGACAGATTTGCGAGTTAAGTTTTCTTTCTTTGCCGTAATTTAAAATCTATTTAATTTCAGTTAATATATTATTTTCCCCTCTTTTTGTTTCCATTTTATTTTGCACATCCACATAAGCATAATTTCTGAGTCTCTTTACTGTTCAGAAAAAAGTGAACTAAAACGACAAATCAGATACAATCGTAAACGGAATTGTTAAAAAAATATTCCTGATTTCGAGCGTCCAACATTGTTTTTAATTCACTGACGGAGCTTTCATGAGGGCGTAAATATTACACCTACACATGGATTGAATAGAACGTATTTGTGATAAACTTGATTTTAAAATTCCCTGAATATAGATAAGCAAGCATATGTCTGTAAAACAGATATTTAAAAAGTTTTAAGTAGCTTTTTATTTCAAAAAGTTGTGCTATTTGAAAACGCATCTGTAGAGTTGTGCACCCATGGTCTTTTATTAAATCTCGATTGCAGTCCCTCCGTTGAATATTAATGATCTTTAGTGAAAATAGAATAAAGTCTTTTGGCTTAGATAACAAGGAGAGGATAGCGTTGTTTATTCTCAATTACTGGCTACATTTCAAAACTAAACCATGGACTTCTCTCTCTCTCTCCTCTTTATACAATCCACTATGGATGTAATGGAAAACTTAACGCGTTATTTAATTATTTAAATCAGTGCAAAATTAAGATCACTGCTTTTAAGAATTCGTGTTTTGTCATTGGCGTTTTCTAATTGATCCTACCCTAATACAAAACTAAGTGAACACTTGCGAATTTCAAGAGAATTGAAAATAAATATTGCCCATTCTCATAAAACTGCTCTTCTTACATTCTTTGCGAATATGTTTTCATTTAATCCTTCACCAGATTAAATTGTCTTTGCAATTTATTATGGATGCGTTTCATATGTGAAAAATAAGAAAGTAGTAGATAGTGGCAATGAGCTGGTCCTCAATAAATCAGTGTTTTCGAGTTGTTTATTTTTGCAGTTATGTGGCACAAAACCAAAGGATGATTGACTTCATACACCAAAGCAAACCAATCCGCGACCCATTCATTCTAATATTTGACTCAGTCACAACAGGAACCCGTCCCTCTCAATTCAATCAAAAATATACCACAATACTACACATTCACTTAATAAAACAATCCTGGATGTAAAAAAAAAAATATATATATTTTGAATATGTACGAAATTTATTTTTTATTCTTCTCACAATTTTCTTATAAGAATATATAAAAATTTACTTATGAAATAACGGAATAAAAAGCAAAAGAAAATATTAAAATAAAATAGAGCTTTTAGACACTTCCAACCCACAGAAATAAGAGCGGCTGCTGTATTTTGAGGATAAGAAAAAACAATAGACGAGGGAGAAATAAACATGGAATGGGAAAATATCTAAATGTGATCCAGACAAGATAATAATAAAAAAAAGGGAGATTATGAATCTTGACAAAAACCATAACAAATGATGACACCAGTACCAGGCTGCTTTGAGAAAACGATTTCTATCAGTTCTAATTGTCATACTGAGTTGATACCCAAATAATCTCATCAGATCCTAATGACAATAGTGTTCGTCCCGTAAGGAACATTATATCCGATTAACTGTCTCCGACATTATTGCACGGTTACCAGCGTAATAAATACTAATAATTTTCACCTCAGACATAATATCGCACACGTTTGCTAGATGTATGGGCATGAGATGATAGGGATCGATACGGCCCATCAACTCACCTACATTTATTGCATTGTTTTGGTCGTTGTGCCCTTCACACTTCGTTAAGTGTATATCAAACTGTGTAAACAGCAGGTAATTCAGAACTGAACACTTTATTTAAATTATCCTTTACTGCGAGTTGCCTTGATGGGGTTGTACAGAATTAACATCATTGTAAAAAAAATATATATATCTGTATTAGCTTCATGAAATGTAGTATTAGGATAAATATTTGTAGACAAATATAGCCCTAATCTGAAATTGTATTTTATATTTAATATTCTGGAGGGGGATTATTTTTTAAAACACGTTACTAATTCAAATAATTTTTTATCAAGGAACATATAAAATATTACTTGCCCAATTTTTCTATGCTATTTTTCAATGACATTATTTAGACTCGATCGTTCGTTATCTTAAACGCAGTTTCAACTTAATTCCTTGATCAGATTTTTCTTACTTATATTCACTTGATCAACAGCACCACTAGTCCTTGTATTTTTTGAAACTTTTTCAGAAACGTCTATGTTCACGTGGCTTCCGACTTTAGTGATGTTACGCAGAAATATTTCTATTTTCAGCTAGGCACAAAATAATCATTTAGTGTAGTGACCTGTGAAAACTCACCATGACTACCAGCGTCAACTAACATATGTACAATTATGTGTCGAATAAAAGTTCCGGAAAGTCCCCTTCTACATTTCTTCACAGGCATAGTGCTTACTCAGTGGGGTACGTTTAGTTCTCAAATCATTTTGTTTTACGAATCGGAAAAGAATACACGCAAACATATCTTTTATAAGTTGAAAAATTGCAATAGTCATTACT
>OZ010583.1:107172674-107212674 GCA_963932145.1 Acanthosepion lycidas | reverse complement strand
AATACGGTTTTTTTCGGTGGTTTTGTAATCACATTGATAGAATTGGAAGATATTAAAATTTGGCAGATTTTTGCCGGGGTTTCTGGCCGGTTTGGCCAAAGTAATGTTCGTAGTAACATTTGCATATTATTATGTATATTACATTCTCTGATTTGCACGAGAGAACATTTTCAATTTTGAATTTGGAGCCGTGTTTGAAGTGAAATTCTTGGACTTCTAATAGGTAGCTGTATACTCCGCACAGAGATCGGTTGCAATCATCGCCATCTTTTTTCATGATATTGTTTGTCGTTTACTTTTTATGATTAGCTATTTTGTAATAGATGTTTTTTTCTTTTTTTTTGTCTTTAAGTAGGATTGATATATTTAGTTGTATGTGTGTGTAGATTTGTGTTCACTGGGTTGAAACTTTTTTTGGTTTTGCTTCTCGGAGTGTGTAGATATTAATTTGTTTTGCTTTTTCAATGTTATTGTTGATTAAACTTTGAGGCTATTTTCTCTAAATGAGTATGCTTTTCATCTTTTCTATTCTGTGGTCTCTTGTTGCTGTGTCTGTCACTATTGTACAAATGCGCTTGGTTACGTTGAATGGAATGTTGGTACGAGTGGGTTTCGGATGGGAAGATGTAGAAAGGAGATAATATATCTGTTTCTAGTTTAACGTTTCTTTTTGTTATTAATGTCTGAAAAGTGAATAATTTTGGTGCTGTACTCCATACTAAATTGGATGCAACTTGTGATGCATTTCGTTACTTCAGGAATGGTGAAATGTTGTAAGAGATATGGCGCAAATTTACTGTAGATGATCGTTCGATTAAGGCATACGTCCTAGTGAATTATTTTCTCCTTTCATCATGGAGCATTTTTATGTCCAATCTGAGGTCAGTCTTGTTACATTAGCAACCGATGCATTTGATGAATTATTTTGTAAAATGTAATTTTTGGGTTCATATAATATTTTCTTTAGATTCCTTGCCGTTTCTCCTATGTATTATTTTTGGCAATTATTACAGCCGATGGAGTAAACTCTTCCTTCATGTTTTAGCTTATTGTTTTTTTTAGTAGTAAATAAGTTTTTATTGTTTTGGATGTAGCGACCTTTATGTGGACTATAGATAGTTTTCGATTGTAGATGTGATAGAAATATTAGACAGCATTATATATTTTTAATGCATTGGGTTTCTCAGGAGGGGCCGTTATGTTGAGTGGAATATTTTATAAGCCTTTTGTTTAGCGTTGTATACAACATAATTAGAATATAGCAGAAGTTTGAGTGTTTTCAATCTATTTCTCTTTATCCTGTAAAAAATCCGAAATTCATCTTCATAGAACTTTTAAGTAGTATCCGATAATTATGCCAGATTTTATTTTATGATTTGAAATTTATTAGGTCCTTTTTTGCTGATATCCAGTGGACAACGAATTTTAAACTGTTGTTAACACGATGTAGATTGATATCTGGGAAGAGCAGAGAATATATACATATTCAATAAATTTAGCTGAATGGAGAGATTTGACTCATATATTCTATAAAATTACCTTATATATATATATATATATATATATATATATATATATATATATATATATATATATAATATGCATATACAAAGTTACTTTATTTATATCTCTCTCCCTATATATATATATATATTTATATAAAATGAACATTTGAATTGAACACTCAGAGGCAAGACTGTTCATGCTCCACGCAATCATTAGGATTTTTACATTTCCATACGCTCTATCCCTCATATTGAACACTTTATTCCATAAATATACCACAACTTTAATCTATATTTCATCATATATATATATATATATATATATATATATATATATATATATATATATATATATATATATATATAGTGTGTGTGTGTGTGCGTGCGTGTGTGTCTGTGTGTGTATATATACACGAATTTAAAATGAATGTAATTTATGGAACAAATATACAATGATATCTAAAGAGATTTTCGTTATGCCAAATGTTGCACGTACATAAGATTGAGCAAAAAATGTAATACTTGTTTTTTATATGCTAACAAATATCATTAATTTTGTATAGAAATAACAGCAAACAGGTCCGTGCAGTTACCGACATGTACTTGCATATGGCACGTATTTTGCATAGAAGTAGGAAGAGTTAAACGACAACAATTAAGTGGCATTCGATACCGAAGCAGTTGCTATGGATATGGGAAATATTCTTTGCAATCATATTTTATCTCCTACAACAGATGCATCTGCAAATATTGATTTCAGCTAATGAACGCAACAGGTGTTAAAAATAAAATCTTATTTATCGCTATTAGAAAGTGTCTCAAAATCGATACAAGTGATGGCAAAAATACAATATATAACGAAATACAGAGATGATCAATAATTACACATTTTATATATGTATATGGGTGTAATCCAAACATATTGGAACGTAGAGGCAAATTCCTCTATTTTTGTTGTTCTTTGAAGACATTTGGGTTTAAGACCACAATACCAATATAAGAATTTCAGCTTTTATTTTCTGATATTTACATTTACATATGTTATATATATATATATATATATATATATATATATATATATATATATATATATATATAGAGAGAGAGAGAGAGAGAGAGAGAGAGAATGAATATTTAAAAAAGTCTTACTATAAAGCCGTCCTAATCTTATTTTGTAGTCACATTTAGGAAGTCTGTCGAACCGACACTATATATATATATATATATATATATATATATATATATATATATATATATATATATATATATATATATATATATATATAGGCCAATTATGCTACATTGAAAATAGTTAAAATCTTTGCCTAATTCTGATCACAAGACGCTTATTTTTTGTATACTCGAAATAATTATAAATGTGTCCCCAAAGAGGATGTGTTTGTTGATAGATAGTATTGTGGCACTCTATGGTCTCTAACAAGTTTTGTTCACGTGACTACTGTCGGCTTTGTAATAGTACGTTAACGAATAGTAAGTTTTCTATACCTCCATTTTCCAATGAAATTTTGTTAAAATCTGCTGATAAAGCAGAATATTTTGCCGTAAATTCTCTTCAGCTTCTATTCTTGCTTCATCTGGTGTATCTTTACCTGAGTTCATCTACTTAAAACTGGGTCTCTTTTGAGTGATATGCATATACCTCCGTCCACGTTTTATGGAATCATCTCTAAACTGGGTTCTTAGTTTGCAAGTGGACTTAATGTTATCGCAATAATTGTAGCTAGGATATGGGCTCCTAGACTGGTTCTTATTTTTTCAAAATTGTTCTATGCCTTTCCACTTCTTGCTTTTCTGGTTGTTGGAAATTTTCTTTAGATTCAGTTTTAAGCCGAACCACCTGGTCTTTCTATCGGCCTATTAAACTTTTATCCCTTTTTTGCAAAGTACTGGAGCAGCGGCCGCCAATCAAATCGAGTCATATGCGGCTCATTTACCCTTAATATGCAGCTCATGGAAATATGTTGGCTGACTTCCTTTTTTCATCACAGGTAAATATAAAAAATGCAAGCTTTATAATTATCTACTTTCTATGAATTGAGAACCCATTATATATGGGAAAATAATTTTAGTTTATGTAACAAAACCATATGTAAATTTTCTTCCTGTCTTGCGGCTTTCAAACATCTGAACTTTATCGTATGTGGCTATTACATTTGATTTGGCCACACATTTACTACAGGCTCTAATTAATTGTGAATTGGTTTAGCATTTAACACCGCAGTTAAAAATATGGCTTTTCCATGTCTAGGTCAACTGATGATGTATTAACAATTATTGCTGAGAGTTTTCACGGTTTAGAAAGGAATAGAGCTTAGCCTGTTTCTTTGGATACCTTGAAGACATTTAACAAAGTTTGGCATACTGGTCTTTTTCCCAATTTGAAACGTTATCGTATTTCTGAAAGAATTTTTAATCTGATTCAGTCTTTCTTATCGCGAAATGAAAATTCTCCTTAACGGCCACTCTTATAGATCATTTTGCAAAAATGCAAGTGTTGATTAGGGATCTATCTTTAGGCCTATGTTTTTGCTAATTTTAAAAATTTACCTTTCTGATGTTATCAATTTTCATCTCTGTATCTATGCTGATGGCACAAATATTTACCTCTCTCTAATAAGTGGGATCGGTTCTATAAGGTCAAATAGGGGGATTATGAAAAAAATAACCCACAGTCTGTTGTGAAATGGGCTAAGGAGGCGTATATTAACTTAAACGCCTATAAAAAACAATTCTCTTTCAATCATCTGACAGAACCCTTTCTATCTTCCATCAGTATGGCTTTTTCTAACCTCCGAAATAGTCTTACTATTCTTTTTTGGACTAACGTGTTCCGCTCACATGAAATGGGAAGATTATATCTAATCGATAGCTGCAACTGTATATAAGAATCTTGGTTAATTGTGTCTTTGCTAGACAGTTTTTTTCCCACCAGAATATATCTTACATATTTACAAGTCTATAATTTGTCCTAGCTTTGGATATTGCTGCTATATCTGCTCTACTTCCCCAGCTTTATATTTAGAAATCCTTGATAAAACCCAAAGAGTAATCGGAAATATTATTGGTTCTGACTTTGCATCTCGACTTTCGCCATTTTCCCACTGGTGTAATACAGCATCCTTGTATATTTTCTATAAATACTTTCATGATAATTGTTATGACGAACTTTCTTTTATGGTAACTAGACTTAATTTATGCTCTGTACTAAATTAAGGGGCAAATTCCCATGATTTTACTGTTGAAATAACTAGGTGTATCCGTAAGTTCTAAGCTGACAGTTTTTCTCCCTGTAGGTCCAGCTTGTGGAACTTTCTTGCGGCTTCTTCCTTCCCAGTCAATTTTGACCTAAAAAGAAAATTTTATGTAATATCAATCGTTATCCTCCCTCTTCTTAATTACTGTTCTTTGGCCTCTTGCTGGTTTACGCCCCCCCCCCTGCCTGGTGATAATCACAGTCGTAAAAATTTTGAATTACCGCCTCTAGCTATAATTACAGGCAGCGAGCGATTTGAATGAACCCATCTCTTTCTCGGTGACTTTTCATAGTGAAAAGACTTATTCTTTTTGTCCCCGAAAAAATTGTAAGTACCTCAATTACAGACACGGATGATTGCGCTGATTTCTTTGCATTTAATTTAATTTCTCATTTTTTCCTCTTGTCAAATATCCTATTCATATATTTGCTAATATTTCTTTGTTAAAAATTCTGTGTCTTATTTTTCATTTGAACTCTCACGAGCCCACCAAAACTTGATTGCGTGTGGAATGTCCCAGAAGCATAAAAATCTCATGAAAAGCACTGAAATCCTCAGCACTTTCTTCGCAAGAGTATATATTTCTTATACTATTTTACACTCAGTAACACATTGACTTTTAGTGGATTTATTACCTTGCTTATAGTTAAAGGATTAAAAAGAAAAGTGAGTGTGTGTGTGTGTGTGTGTGTATGTGTATTGCCAAAATGCTTAGAAATTCCAAAAGGTCAATGGAAAGTCAATGTGAAGAAATAGGACAAGGTTAGCATCTACAAAGTCTGGGAGATGCATAGACGTGATTATGTCATATATCTTCATGTTGGTGCACATAGAAACTGGTAAGGATGAAAGATGAAGCAAAAGATTGGTGACACATGAGTAGCAAATGCAGTAGAAAACGCCCAGGTGATGCGAAAGTTGACTTAGATTTTTAGTATCGAGAATATCTTTTTTCCAGTTGTACGGCGTGAATGTGTACTGATAAAGTCGTTATAAGTACGGAATATATAATTTCAGTATTATCCCATTTGAATGTTTCCTTCCTTATTGTTTTGCATATGCTCTATTTAAACAAATTATACATGATACAGTGTAACCCGGATATAAGAGACCCGGATATAAGAGAGATTTTCTCTGGTCCCAAATTAGAGCCCGTGTTAATGTATATAAATTAGACCATACCCGGATATAAGAGAAACCCGGGTATAAGATACTTCTTATCCGGTCCCGACAACTCTCTTATATCCGGGTTACACTGTATAATAATTATACCTTCGATATAACCACTGTTAAAGTCCAAGATCCTTGAGTGTTACTGTGAATAATTGTGGAAGCATTTAACTGACAGTTCTGAACAAATATCTCTAAACATTAGCGGTTATTTGGCTCATGCATCATCAATTGTTTAATGCAAATAATAGTCCAATAAATTTTGCAGAGGTTATTTGAATGTGTCTACAAAATAATACTGCATTTTGTGCCGGCCAGTAATTTTGCATCTTTGGTTGCATGATTGTTTGGTCCAAATACATTTGTTAGCAAAATTGGGGTTATTTTTGCAACAAGGAATTCTAAGTGGCTACACAATCCGTGATACATTCTGAAACAGTTTAACATTGAGTAACTTCCAAAACGGTCAATAGTATCTATTGTCATGCTTTTGAGCATTGCACAAGTATAAATATCTTTGTGTAACCTATACGTATGTAGTCTTCACTCTTCCTGTTAGTTTTAGCTCTTTATTTCCGATTTCGGTGCGATGGTGGGCTGAAATGTTCATGAGCTAACTATGTAGGAATTATGCTAGAGCTGTGAAATCTTGCAGGAATTAATTGGAACTTTTCTCGTCAATAACTGCATTTTTTCCTTACAGTTAAACTGATATCTGACTTTTCATGAAAACTAACAATCTTGCTATTCAAAAAAGTAATCAACAGCAGATATGGCATCATCACTGTAGTACTGTTATTTTATGTTAGGGAACAGTTGATAGTGAAACCCCGAGAATAGGGAGGGTAATCAACCAGTTTAAAGACACACTCACACACGACAGCTGTTGAAGCCAAAGACATCTGTGGTGGAGCATTGATAAAGCAAGACAATTTTCATCTGTTTTCTCGAGCGTTTGTTTTTGATAACATTTCGTGGCTGCCTCTTATTTAATGCTGTGGACCTTTCAAAGAAAATCAATTAACCTAATGCCTTTTTTTATCCCCCAAAACTGAAGTCAGCATCTTCCCTGCAAATTTAGGGTCATTGAACTTCTTTGGAGCAGGAAAGGTGGGGTTATTTTCGCTGTATGGATTGTTTCTTGTTTTGTCTCTGGCTCAAAGTAATGATGATAAAATTTATTGGACTATTATTTGCATTAAACAATTGATGATGCATGAGCCAAATAACCGCTAATGTTTAGAGATATTTGTTCAGAACTGTCAGTTAAATGAATAGCAAGATTATTAGTTTTCACATCACATCGTGGGTTCGCATACGTTCTAGAAAACCAGCTTAATCTGCCTTAAACAATGTCAGATGTTCATGTGATGTGCTCCGCCTGGTGCGTTTTTGATTATGTATCAGAAGACATGACACCCAACGAGCAGAAACCTTCGTCATGCTAAGTTCATTGAGCGAAAGATTCTTAACTCCCACTGGGTATGTTAATAGCATTGGATATTTGTTTTATAATCGTTTGCCTGTCGTCTGTCAACACGTAGTTAACAAGATCAATGTTTTTCCTCGGTAGCGGCAATTGAAGGGCATCTAGACCATAGTACATCTTCGCGACTCTCTCTTTCCCTCCTGAATGTAGCTGCCCACGTTTGCACTGTTGATAAATCTGGAGCATCATTTCTTAATGTGGCAATCATTTAAACATGAACATCTTTGGGTGGGGTAAACTATTTTTCTACAGGTACTTAACACTAAGATGCTAAGTTTTACCTATTTCGAAGAGAAGTGGCTACTAATTACATTTGAAGTCTTTCTTAAACAGTGAGATGTCAGTTTACTTGAAAAGAAACAATAAAGTTATTAATAGTTAAAATTAACACAAACAAGATTTCACTGCTGTAGCATTCAATTCCCTCAATAGTCGGCCTATGGAATTTTCAGACCACACTCCAATTTGTTTATTCTTTCAAGTTATTTATTAAGGTCGAAGAAAGAATGTATTAGGTCACTGTGCATTATATTTCATTATTTCTATCGAAAAAGATGAATTATTTTTAGCTCGTTTGTTAAAGGATATATCATTCTCGGTATATTAATCGAGAATAATGCTACTTTAAATGTCGGTCTTTTATTATTTGGGACTTGTTTTTCATCTTGTGTTTTCAGGTAGACTTTCATTACGAGTTTAATTATGCTTTTACTGTTTTCCATTCATTTCAATTGTTTTCTGGTTTGTCCGCGACGTCACCTCTATTTTTCTCAATTCTTTTTTTAATTTGTACCATTACCTTCGTCTTGGACTCTCTCCCCTATGCCATCGACTTCAGCATTGACTTCAGCATCGCATTTATTTCAACTTCGAACGTTGCACTTGTTTTCTTCTAGGCTTTACCTTTGCTTATTTTTCTGCCTCCTTTTTGTTCTCACATTCATTTTTTACAGTCTTTTTTCATCCAATGTTTTAAGCACGTGACAGACTTTCCCAACTTTATATATCACCTGAGTATATTCAATAAAAAACACTCCGTTGACGCATTTCAATAAGACCAAAATACCTATTCGATTACTTATCATACTTAAAATTGTATTTTGTGTGTGTCAATGTGTTCTGGGTATATGGTTTAGTACATTGCCAATGAATTAATATTGGAATTTTCAAAGTTAACTATTAATTTTCTCTCATAACGATCGAAAGAATCACTGTTATTACGCAACAAATATTAATTTGAAACATTATCTCAGCCCTTCTCAATACATTTATTAAACATTTCTCAATCATATTTTCAATAAATAATTTCATTACTCGTATTATTTTCATTATTCGGATATCTGATATCCTCACGGACAGTGGATAAAGACATTAGTTTGATCCAGTGACTAGACCCAAAGAGTTGTGAGTTCAATACCAGGCCACAGCAGTGGTGAAGCAAAACGTGGAGAGTTGAGTTAAAGGGAAATAACTGCGACATCCAGAAGAGGCATGACAACTAGAACTAGAACAATCTACTCCGGTGGACGCAATAACGGGGTCTGGTTCCAAATCCCAATCACCTGAAGAAGGTCAGAGCGTACAACGGCCTTGACGTTGTGAATATTACAATGAAGATGAGGATATCAGTCTGAATAATGTAAATAATAGCCGTAATCATAATACCTCATCTCAGAGATATTGATAAATACTTTCATGGTAATTTTTCTGATGAACTCCTCGCTATGGCATGTAGATTTTCTGAATTTAAGCGCAATCCTAGAATGGCAACAGGATCTTATCAATTTATATTGGAATAGGCAAAAATCACTATTATAAAACTTTATGCCAAGAGATTCTTCTCTTAAATTTCACAGTTTTGGAAATCTCTTCAGGTTCCATGTTTTCCAGCCAACATTGATCTTCAAAAATTTAAACGCAATGTCAATTGTTATTTGCTGTGTTTTTGATTATTCTTCTTTTATTGTTTTCGCTCTTTAATAAGATATCTCTTTTTTTTTATTCTTTCACTTGCGTCTTAATGGCTTTACTGCCTTGCTTGGGGTGAAATGATTAAAAAGTTAATCAGTAAACAATAGGAATATCAATCAATGTTCATCTATGTCAGACTAGTTCATATTAATCGTTCTTATTAACCCTAGAACACTAAACATCAATTGAAGTTACACCACTACTAACCATGGGTATATCCTACCCGATTTAGAAAATATAAAAAAATATATATTAAATATAAATCTTTATTTGGAATATTTTACATGCAGGCACTTCAAACTTTGTACTTTGAGTTAACATTAATAGAAACTGAAAAAACATTATTTAGGTAAGAAAATCAGGTGCTGAAATTGTAATTCAAAATAGGATAATTTGCGCTCGGTATTATAAACCCTTGGTTAGTGTTCTAGGGTTAAATAAAGCCCTGGAATTGTTTTTCATTTTACTAATATATCATTCTTTAAATTTCAGTAGGTTTTCATTGCGCATGATCTGTGTAATATATTGAGGGGTAAGGGTTAGCGATCTAAGATCAATTTCAGTGGGTGCTCCATTGGAGTGGTCTTTTACGAAAAATAAATTAGGCTGTATAGTCGCAATATACTATCATAATAGAGCTACTTATTTCAGCCTTAGTGCTTACGGAAATATTAGGTTGAAAACACTGGTTCCCATACGATCCACGAAGTTATGCAACGTTGAACCGGGTCAGTAGGTAGATGGGTGACCGCGTGGGATAACAGGCGACGTAAGCTTGAATGTGCATGTTGTGTAATAGATATTGGTTCGGTTAATGTGACAACTATATATTCTTATCTTAATAGTAATCAGTTTGATAAGGTCAAATTGGAACCTGATCTAGAAACGAAATGACCTACAATCTGTTAGCTGACGCAAGGAATGGCTTGTTAATTCTAAAAACTCCAAAACCAAACTGCTCTTTTAATCACCTGAGAGAACCCATTTTGACTTCCATTATTATGGCTGGTGCTGATCTTCAGGTTTGTTACTCAATGGGCTTTTTTGGACTACGGTTTTCTGCTGAAAGTAAGTGGAAAGATTGTGCTGAATCAGTTACCAGGTCTGCTGCCACGTAACAGGTTTCAATCTCTGCTCGATAATATCTTACATATTTACAAGTCTACCATTCGTTCTTGCTTTGAATATTGATGCCACATCTGGCCTGATGCCTATGCTATATATATATATATATATATATATATATATATATATATATATATATATATATATATATATATATTAGAAGTAAAATCTGAAGAATCTGCAATGTTCTTTAGGCTTCAGTCCCACCGTTATAGACGGTTCCTTGTGCCTTTTCTATAAACATTTTCATAATTGTTCTGGTGAGTTTTCCTCTCTTGTTCCTAGAATTTATGAATTTAAGCGCAGTACTAGATTGGCAGTTAGGTTTCATCATATTACAATTGAAATGGTTAGATGTAACCATCTGCTCTATGCTAATAGTTTCTTATATCGCATTTCTTGCTCATTGAATTATCTTTTTGCTTCCTAGTCAAATTTGGTCGTCACAAATTTAAATTCAATCGTTTCCGTATGTCATAATTTCCACTTCATTTTAGTTTTCTCTAAGCCTTTTTCTCATCCTGTAACATTCAGTAAACCCTCACGTCTTAGTGGCTTTATTTCCTTGCTTGGGGCAAATTGATTAAAAAATACTTAGTAAATATTAATTCTTCCTAAAAGAGAATTATATGGAAGATAGAATTACTATTAAATCTTAATACAGATATTTTAATTTTTCTGAATACAGCAAAATATGTAGCAGGGTCGGCACAAAACTATTGCTACAAGCTTATAACGAAAATTATTTTTTAGTCTGGTGAGTTTAATTTTTCCTGTGATTATCAATGTTAATATCTACAAAAAATGTCTTTTTGCATTTTTATATAACAGAAGTTTTTATTTATTGAATATTAAATTATGCTCTTCCATTCAAGAATTGTTTTTGCTTAATCAATGAATCAACAAAAATCGATTTGAGTTGACAAACATAGGACAGATATTTGGTTCGATTCGATTACAGTCTGCTTCCCAACAACGAAGCATCGCTTATATAATGAGGTTTCAATGTTATATTATCCGTGACTTAATCGATATCTGAAGCGTGGAAATAAACTCCTATCAATGTGTGATTCATTCACACCCTCGAAAATTGCTTGTGCGGAACTTTTAAAAAGTATTTACGCAGCCACACTTATTAGATATTTTGACTTCCATTACGTGACAGTGAGATTAGAATTGCGTACGTATGTAATTAATGTTAGTCAATATAGAAGTAAGTTATATAGACGTACTAATGAGTAGTACTTGAACCTCCCAAAAGAGCCTCCTAAGATAAAAGCTGATGTTACTAATGAGTTAGATTTTGTGAAGTGGTTCAAGCTGACAATTTTCAAGTATTTCGTATTTTGAAAATCAAAGAAAATGTATTAAATACGATACAACGTTTTTTTCAACTGCGATTTACACAGGCAATATATATAAGATATAATTTTCATCAATAGTTTTCACTTTCTTTGATTTTATTTTTTAGTTATTGATTCTTTTTTCTACGGTTTATCAAGACATTTTAAGATAGAAAATATTTTTAGATTTTAACATTTTTTGTTTTGTTGACATTTGTGGTTTTAGACATACAAGTCTTACTAATTAACCTCGTTCTGGATTTGACGATAAACTACATTCGGCAGCAAGGCCTCTGATCGGGAGGTTTTGAGGAATGTAGAACTACCTCTTAATATCTGTTCTTCCTCCGGGCAAACGGTGGACACCGAAACTGGGGTCAAAACACTATGAGAGTACAAAAAATGTTATAGTAAAAGTACCAATACCATTACTAATACTTCCAGGAAAACTAAATTTCGACATTAAATAAACAATAATGAATTGAATTAAACAAAAATAATTAACCCATCTGCGCAATAATCCATTACACCACCCGCATATCTAAGCTTATGCCAAGCAGTCACTCATCTACTTATTGACCAGGCTCGATGTTGCTTAACTTCGATGATCATACGGGAACTGGCATTTCAATGTGATGAACAATATTAATAATATAGATAGGCGATTATGTCCTGAAAGGTCATGACATTATAAAATTATTAAATCTGAAAAATGTGAAGGCACCTGTCTTAATTATTCTTATAAAATATATTTGTGTATAATATAGTAATTACTAAGAAAATTATGATTTATGTAGTGTATACGATTGTTCGCCCAATACAAGGCCCTCGAGCCGAGTTACTGTGTAGTTTTGCATGATCGCAAGAAATGGTAAGCACTTCAGTTGACACTAGATTTGAAGATAGCAAGTTTGTAATGATTGAGAAAATATCCAGTCGGGAGTCTGTTCCCTAACGGAACAATAATTGAGGATAAAAAAAAAAAAAGTTGTTCGATTGGAACATACTTTTTAGTGATGTAATACGAACACCATTACATACGTGGCAAGACAGATATCAGTTACAAACGTCTTCTCTGGTGAAGCCAATGTATGTAGCTCGTCAAAACCGTTGCCATAGACAGAATAGCGGGAGATTTGCAATGTCTTGTCTGTGTGAGAAGTGTTGCAGGATGGAAAATGATTAATCATAAACAAGACCATTTCAACGCTTTTGAAATTTATCTAGAGAGACAAGTGTGGGCAGTTCCGGACATTAAATGGCAGCAATATTCCAATTTTTTTTGTAACCTGGCTCTTGTAAAGATATAGCATAACAGAGGAGCCAGAAACTTAATGGAGTAGTACAATGAACCTTCAATCATTCTAAACCAAATTGTGAGTATAATAAGCAATTACCTCCATTAATTTATACACTCCTATATAGTTTAGATATTGACGATTAATTGTATCCACAGTTAAATGCCATACCTAATTTATTTTCCCAGGAATTAAATCCCACGTCGATTCAATTAAAATTTCAGTCGTTGTACAAAATTAGCAATTAGAAAGAAGTGTAATGTGAAGAAAGATGATCGATCACAAATTTGAAATGATAGATAAAAACGACGAAATATTTCTTTTTATTTTCCGAGTAATTTTTGCTTTGACGGATAATGAAACTAAAAGCACTTAATTTCGAGAGCAATAAATTAGATATATTCTACATTTCAAAATCTATTAGACTTTATTTCGCATAATACGTGTTTCTCGTGATCATTTGGCAATCTTCTGAGGAGAGAATAGTTTGATGTATCGCGAACCAGACTACTTAAAAATTAAGAATAGAACACTTATTTTAGGCATTCATAAACTGGAAATCGGGTAACTACTTTGCCATCAAAATAGTTACATTAAATTAGCATTTTTAGACAGCTGTTAGAAACCTTAAACGCGAAGAAGCAGCAGTTAAACTTCATACCGGAGATTTCCCACTAGGTTTCGTTTTTTTTTGTTTTTTTTTTATTTTAAGACACATTCACGCCAGTGTCATATGGTTTCATGGATGTTTAATGCATTTTGAAAATTAGATTTATATACATACACACTCACATTAAAGTATTTGTAGGTATAACTTGTTACATAGTTTAACTTATCTTGAGAACTTTAATATTGCTTTGTTGACTATATTTTATAAATAATTCCTTTTAAAACTAATTGGTGATATAGGAGTTGGGTTTCCGAGAGCACATTGCGATGACGAAAGATGATTTCCAAAAGCTAAGCAAAGTATTAAAACGCAGAAAACTTTCATTGTAAACGAAACTGAACAGTTATATTCTATCGGTCCTCCATATATGGCCGTGAATGGTGGCCAATCTTCTCGCAGATAAAGACAATCAACGGCAACACAAATGCCATAAAGAATTATGTTGAGAATATCATGGACAGAACATGTGAGCAAGAAATGTTTAAAGAAAATAGAAACAAAAAAGAACAGTTGGAATTTCTAGGGTACATAATAAGGAACGAGGGTATGGAAAATTTGCCACTGACATAACATACGGAAGGCAAGAGAAACGGAGGCAAAAAGCGACTGAATTACGCATGTACCTTCTAAGGCGCATTACGGGCGTCCGGCGACGGCGAACGAGGGCTGGCCAACAACTTCGACGGACTTACGCATGTCCCTTCTATGGCATATTACGGGTGTCCGGCGACGGCGGACGAAGGCCGGCCAACAACTTCGACGGAATGACGCATGTACCGTCTATGGCGCATTACGGGCGTCCGATGACGGTGAACGAAGGCCGGCTAACAACTTCGACGGAATGGCGCATGTACCTTCTAAGGCGCATTACGGGCGTCCGCAGGAAAAAAGCGCTACCCTTTCAAGAGAGCTTGTGTAAATGGACGAAAGAACAAAGTGTAGAATAGAAAGACAAAATTTAGAATGAGCTACAAACGACAGGAAATCGTCGAGTGCTCTTATCACAAACGCTTTCAAGGGGCATGGCACATATACCATTTTATCGAGACATGCCTTAAAATTCATGGCTTGGGTCAGGGCGTACACATATGTGTCGCAAGTGGGTATAATTAATTGAGTGAGATAAGTGAATATGGTTGATTTTATTTTTAACCATTTCATCCCATGTAAGACAAGCCATTAAAAAAGTGAGTGTGAAAGAATGGCCGGCCGGTGGAATAAGGAACAAGAACAATAAAATGTAACCCAAGAAGACAAGAGATAACGACTCCATTTAAACATTTCAAGATCAAAGATGACAGGAAAGCAAGAATCCGGAAGAGAGTTCCAAAATCGAGAAGTGCGAGAGAAGAAACTTAGCATCGAACTTACATGTAACAATTTCAACTCTTAAATGATGAGACCTTGTTAACAATCTCGGACCGCACATAATGTCTAGGTATTTGAGAGCAAACTTCAGATCAATTACCATGTAAGTATTTATAGAAAAGACACACACAAAACCTATATAACGGCAGTGGGGGACTGATCTTGATCTGGGATGCCAGATCAAGGTCAATGACATTGCAGATTCTTCTTTGGATTTTTGAAGAATCTGTAAACATATAACTGAGGCACTATGCTATATGTAGCAGCAATATCCGAAGGATTGATGAATGGTACACTTATAAATAAGTAAAATAGATTCTGGTGAGAACATTTTTTATCCTATATGTTTGTGTTCATGTTTATATATTGCTTAAATATTACAGAATGCAACAATTATTTTCTTCGTATAATTTTAAAAAATTAGTCCAAGCTAGTATAGAACACAGAAGGAAAGAATTAACTACGAAATTTGCGTTTAAATATCGAGGAAACTACAATCGGAAAGATACTAAACAGTCATAAGATGGTTGTCTTTTATAAAAGGGGCATATATAGGCAATGAAAAAAAGACAAAAGTGAAATTAAAAGTGAATTGTATTTTTAACTTACAAATAAAAATGAATGAACATCAGAAGTATATATGAAAAAAAAAAACTACAATATTCACTTATAGGAATTGAATTGCTCGAACTTATGGACAAATAAACGCAAGAGATAACAAATTTACGAGTTTATGAATAGCAAAGGCAAAAAAATAAAAAGGAGCAAGGAAAAAGTTACTGTATCAAAATATTTATATATTATGAAGTTGATTTCGTTCTAGTCATTTCATGCATGCCATTACTAAATTGTGTTCTGAACGGTTTCATTTACTCTTTGCCTAGTCCTATCTTTCACTCACTCTCTCTCAATCTCTCAGTTTATCTTTCATTCTCATTCAACCTGTCTTTCTCTCTCACTCACTTTTTCTCTCACTCATATTTTCTCTCTCAATCACTCTCTATCTCTTACTCTGTGTCTTTCTACCTCTCGCAGTCGTTCTCACAGTCTTTCTCACAGTCTGTGTCTTTATCACTCTGTCTGTCTCTTTCTCTCTCCTTCTCTCTTCCGTTCTCTCTGTCCCTCTCTCTCTCTCTTTCGCTCTCTCTCTATTTTTTCCTCTGCTAGAGTGGCTAAATAATTCCTGTTGCAGACATCAGCAATGAAACATTTGGACTTCAACACCTACAGAAAAAACTTGTTTAAGCTGAAACTATGCTGAGGGAAACTTGCAGCTTTCAGAAGAGTCCAGAATCTAGCAAAATCCTTATGACTTCATACTAACGCAATAAACAAGTCTGTGTTATATATATATATATATATATATATATATATATATATATATATATATATATATATATATATATATATAAATTGTGTGTATTTAGGCAGCATCTTTTCATTCATACACGTTTCATTAAATAATATAGACAAGTGTTGTCTATTTATTTTATGTAATTTTTTTTCGTAACATCTGATAAGTTTAATACCAGTATCGTTGAACGAAGAAAGAAATTCACAATATTGATCCATATTTTTAAAAATACAATCTAAGCTTTCGGCTTACGTAAGCCATTATCAAAAATGTCAATTACAACATATTAAGCAATATAAGGACGAGACAGTGATGATAGTCTGTCAATGTTTACATAGATGATTTCTAAGCAACGATAAACACGCGCATATAAGACGCTAGAAGCGAAAATCGCACCGCATCTCATGACGTCACACATGAACACACGAGAGTGAATTGGAGAAGTATGAAATATGGAAAGCTGTTGGTATAAACCAATGGCTTCTGTTATCAACTATAGACATTTAAGACTATTTGTAGAGATGCCATAATTGATTTTGTTTCGGTTGGATTTCAACTGTTTGATGTATAATGCTTCAAGGATTTTTAGTTTTTGTCTATTGTTTTCATGTCGAAGTATAATTGTGTTTTCGACAAGTATTTATGGAATTGTGTGTGCGGGCAGGCATGTTGTTTTAAATGCCTAAAAATGTTAGAGTTTTCATTCAAATGTAGTGTCAAGTGTCGTGAAAGCGAGTTTGTGGTGTGACCAACATAAATATTATTTAATTCATTGGAGAAAACTTAAAAGGGCACTTAAATTTATAAACTATGTTGTTTTTTTGCACATCGCTAACCGGGGGAGAAGAATCATTGCGAAGAATCATTACGAAGAATTAAGTTGGATATACTAGATTTAGTGTAGTATATGATTAATTTAATTTTTTTGCTAGGATCTGTAGTTGATATATTAGAATTTACTAATTTTTTTTAGTATATTTTCATCTTGTTTATAATTAGTATGCATTTACTTACGATATAGGAGATTAATATATTTGAGATCAGTAGAAGCAGTATTATGTACAATTTGCTTAGAATTAAGATTTCTAAGAAAGCATCTTATTTGTTTTATTTGTTCATCATTAATAAGTGTTTGTTTTATATTCTTTAGTTCACTGTAAAAAAACTATTTTGTGGATGAATTAGTTTCTGCACGATGTATTAGATTCTTTATACTTGCTATTTTGTAGTAATATGGGCATTCACTCTTGAGGTTAAGTGTACATGAATTTATGCTTTTCGGTTTTTGTATATATATATATATATATATATATATATATATATATATATATTAGAGAGACTGATGAAAGAGATATTAGTGAACAATCAAAAAGCAATGATGCTTTTTTCCTTCTTAACGGACTTAGATAACCAGACATTGATGTTGAGAACGAATTTTTTACGTATTTACCATCATCATTAACTCGAGTTTAGAAACACTTTTCTCGTCTATATACAACTGGGACAGCCAGAATGTGGTATTCATACACATCGCTGTCGCCACTGCGAAAAATAAAATAAAATAAAAGTACACCGTAACACCTAAATGTATTGACATCCACTTTTTAGGTAATCTTTTATAACCAGCAAATGTCAGTGAAAGCCAGTTGGTGAACGTGTTTCTTCCTCGAGGAATTCATTGGCAGAGTTACCCTTCGTACGCTGGTTTTGTATCAGATGTTTTTTTGCCAATGCTCTTGTCTACAATGAAACAAAAACCGGTTTTGTTAGTCAGGTTCAAGCACTACTGTTATACCGCCACGCCCACTTACCTCATGGACAAACATAGATTCAAAAAAAGTAATTGCTCGTAACTTGTTAGTATATAGATGGACCTATGGATAAATTGTCGCCTAAATTATGCAAAAATGTAAATAACCCTGACATCTCATTCTAACAGATATATTTACCAAAATTACACGAAAAATATCTTGAAATACTGAAAAAAATATTATTCAATAATTTCGTCATTGGCTTTAATCCGGGACTCTAGACGAATTCGGAATCTCTTGCAGCTCTTCTGGATGGTTCCTTGTTTAATTTGGTAAATGCTGCCATAATCCTGGCCTTTAGTTCATCTTTGGTGTTACATGTAGATTTTTTTAATCGTCCTTCGCTTAACTTCGTTCCACACATGATAATCAATGAGGTTTGTATACCTCGAGGTGGTGTAATTTCTAGCAAGCTTGTCTCATCACAGCAATTACGCATGAGTAGTGAGTTCGATCCTCACTGAGTGCCCCTCACTTTCGGCCTTGTGGCACATCCAAGCTACGCTTGGAAAATCATTATGTTGAAGGGGGTTGCAGTCTTGGCAGTTAGATGGCCAGATGTAAGCGGTGATGTTGTCGCAGACATTGTCTGTCATCCATGACTGGGCTCTCTTGCTTGTGTAGCATGGTGTGGAGTCCTTTTGTCAGACATACGTTCTTCCAGCAGCCATACTCTTGACCTAGGTCAGAACTATTTCCTCGAGGCCCTTGATGTTAGCATCCATGTTGAGTCGGTGCCAGTGTGGGACGATGAATAAAGGCATAACGTTTCCATCACTAGTGATCACACCAAACGTGATCACCATTAGACTTAGCCAATAATTTCCGAATCCTCTGCATTGTCCTCAGATTGACACCGAAACACCCTGAAATGTTTATATTCGAAATTCCGGCGCAAATGCCAAGCATGCTGTTTCACAAATTTCTGGTGAAGTGAATTGCGTCAATGTGCTCATCTTCTTACAGAAGGTGCCCAACTGACCCGGCTATACTGTGCAATGGAAAAATCAAAAGGAAACGAAGTGTATTCACGAAATTAAACATATAAAATGGCATAATGTGTAACTCTTATGACCCATTTCCACCTCTATACATGTCAATATGTATAACATAAGGACATTTTTCTATAAACGTGTGTGTGTGTAGAGTGATTTTGAATTCGAGACTTAAGATGCGTCATTATACGTCAAGGAACTTTTCCACTTTATACGTCTTTTTATGACATGATATTCAGAACAAAACTAAATTTATTTCCTTTCCAATTTGGTGCATCTTTGAAATTCAGTTCACGTTTACAACCGTTCAAGGCGAACGTCTTCAGCAGAAGTCTCAAGTTTCTATATATCTGAAAAGGGAAACACATCCGTATTCTGTAAATCCATGGCATTTTGTCTCTTCCTTTGTAAAATCTGCGCTCATTGCAGACAACCCGTTTCATGAAACTCAAAGATTTGCATTAAAATCTTTTCAACATAAGTAACAATAACAAGAACCATATCTACGTAGGCCTGCTAAGAAATGTTCAGAGGAAATGAATAAAATTTATCAGCAGTCGTACAAAAACTATAAGCCAAGAAAAAAAGAAAAGAAAAGGCCATTGTACGCATTGGCTGCTCTCTGTTCTGAATAAAAAGAAAAATGAAATATGAACTGCAAGGACAAAGCGGACACTGTGAGTAATTCAAAATAAGTTTTTACGAAATTCCCCTGGCGAAAGGACGTTAACTGCTATTTTATCGTCTAAAATATAAGTAAGGTTCCATTGTCTACGCATTCCCATTCAAACGAAATAAGTGCATTTTCATATTCTGTTTCAGAACGGTTTTCTATAGACAGAAACTGAACACGATCGACTTTCTATCGTTTCTCAGGGGAAGCATAAAATCGAAGGTGTTCGTTTTCAGTCATAAGCTTTAGATTAAAAAGCAAGCACTGACACGGTAAAACAGGCAAATAACCATTCTTTATAATAAAATAGTTAAGAAAATAAATAAAGTGACATTAAATACATAGAATCATTTTAGTCAGTTCCATAGTTCACACGGCCCATACGCCAAGCCTATACCTCATAAATAATGCAATATTCCGTTTTGATCACGTGGTAAGAGAAGACACATCAGAGACACTACTTGGTTTCAGTGAAGAAATGTATTTGTCCTGCTTATATCTAATAAATAATGAATTATTCCGTTTGGATCACATGTAAAGACTAAATCCATATCAAATGCGCTACTTGTTTTCAGTAAGAAAATGAAAGAAAGAAGGATATTCAGTTTTTAACGTTTTGTTTCAGCGAAATGGAAAAAGTTGTGATTTTCAAATCTTTGCATTTGTAACTCCTTACTTTTTAAGATGACAAGCTGCATTTATATTTGATTTTTATTGCAAAATATTGATAGTCAAATATTTAACGATGCGACAGAAATTTCTACAGATATTTTATTGCCGTATAATTAGCCATGAGCTTTACTCAATCGTTTGATGAAAATTAAAATTCATCAGAAACTTCAAATAGGAAAACCCTGAAATTATTACGAGTTAAAACTAGTATATATATAAAAGGTATGCGATTAGAACGTTACTGTTCGACAGCAAAACCCAGGTTTGAATCTCACCATGATTGATTAGCCACTAAGTTGAGGATTTGATGCTATTCCCCTGGGGCGGGGGGCGATCCTAAAGGGCGGAAATTTTGGAAAGTGCCTGGAAACAAACCACTGTTTGAGTCAAGTTTGCGAATGAAATTAGAAAGACCCAACTATTTTCAGCCTGCTGAATGTTTTCTTATGAGTAAATCAAAAGTCTCCATGACCGAGCGCCTGTGCATACTGGCCTTGTTCTGATATTTAATAGTTAGATAATGCGCGCTCTTCCAGAAAGTGTAACTAAGGTCCGCACAGCATAGTCACAGTATAATCTAAAGGTTGTCACTTTGGGTAAATAACAAACAAAAATGTACCTAAACAGGCGTCTGCAACAAGGATTGGCTAGCTGCCTATTTAGACTGGCATATACATATATGAGAGTGCAGTCCTTATATATATATATATATATATATATATATATATATATATATATATATATATATATATATATATATATATATATATATAGTCATTTAGTCATATATTTATATATATAGTCATTTAGACTGGCATATACATATATGAGAGTGCAGTCCTTATATATATATATATATATATATATATATATATATATATATATATATATATATATATATATATGATCATCAACAATTCCTTTAAAAAATTCCTTTAAATATAACGGCCAAGTATAATTTTACTAATTTTTTATTTACTTTTTCCAGCGTCCTTATATTTCTTCTGTTTGAGTGAACAAGTACAAAAGCTCTCCATATCGTCGATTGTCCCAAGCGCTTCGGACACTTCTTTAGGCATTTTCAAGGGTGTTTTTTTTTTTCGTGTAGTTAGTTTATTTTCATATTTTGGTCATGTGATGTTTATTGTTTGTGACTTATAGTAGCAGCAGTGATTCCGAGCAATCGTGTGTTGAGATTCGGTTGAGCGCATATATGCAAATATTATTCACAACATGCACACGTATGCACATTTTATTGGTCACATCGTCATTGAACATCTATTTTTAGGTACAGTCCAAATTACAGCAGAAAATATTAACTTATTTCACTGTCATTATAGGCTCTCTGATTACATAAACAAGACTAGACAATGGAAAATTGTATTAGGTTCGTCATATCCTAGAAAAAGTAAGATCCTCAATCGTGTAGATATTTACATTAAGCTGTTTCTAGTAATAGTCTGAATTTAATAAAACTACTTTGCAAAAGACTAATATATACCTACGTTTTGGTACCTTGGGAGATTGCCTCTGTCGATAACAAAATGAGATCCTTGGCAACATCAAAATAGTTCTCTACTAGTCTTTCACCTATATGAGCAAAGCGCCATATTTAAAGAGATCTATAGTAAATCATCTAATTTGCACGAGATTATGATCGACATTACAACAGAACGCGGACACTCCAAACTCAAAAAGTGTTTACATTCACCTCTTCCAATAATTAACGATACCACCAAATAAGAAATTCAAATATCTGTACCAAACATTATATAATTGAATAGTATATAAATGTTTCATAACACATAAGAAAATCTTCTTAATGTGTAACTCCAGTACGATTTGCAATGATTGCAGCCATTCTGGCAGGCAGTGATTCAATTAATTGGGTGTTATATCACGCTACATGTCTTGGACCTTCATTCGATGCATTACTTTCGAATTTATTTTCATTTTGTCTGATTTTTCCTTCAGTGTGACCCTAACATTTTCATTTAGGTTTGCCACAGGGAAGTGTATGGGCGATGGCATAACTATAATCCTTATGTTGAAACCAAGCCATTACTACATTAGCTTTATGGATGTGGGCATTTTATCTTGCCGCAGAATGTAATTAAACTGAACAAAATCATTCACATTAAGACTGGTCTGCAACAGTTGAATATATCAGCGGAATTCAGGCGATTATGTATTTTGACAAGTCGACCAATGTTGTCTCCAGGGAAACAACCCCAATGCATTATATGGCCAATGTGAATGATTTGTATAGTCATCCCGGGTTGAAACACATTTTTTTATAGCAAAGGACATAGCGACGTTTCTTTGAACTAAGTGGATAGACACTTCATCAGTGAACAACACATTGTGCCACTGGGCGACAGTTCAACTGCTATGTTCTCTAGACCAAGTTAGACTTTTTTCTTATTTCAGACTGACATCATTTGTATCTTCTTGGTGAGTCTACTACGCAATCTAAATGACATCATGCGACTGCGTGTAGCACCTACAGAAATATGTGTCTTGTTCCATATTAACTTGATGAATAATTGCACGAGAACAAGCGTTGGTTGAACACGCTGGACTTGATCCTGGCTGGCAGTAGTACTACAACCAAATCTCGGAAGATTAGAAAGAATACCAGTTTCTTTTAAGTTGGAGTTTATGCTAGCAGCAGTTATTCGGGCAACTTTATATCATTTTGTAAAATCGGTAAGAGATATACCATCATTGTATAGGACGCAAATTGCGCATCTATCAGCTACTGTCAGATCTCGTGTATTTGGCATTCTTTAAAGTGAGCGATGAAATTCTAGAAATGCCATTATAATATGATACATAAAATGGTTGTATAATAAATAAGTAATGAGCTAATTCTTTGTTTAAATGTTATTGGACAACTGTTCTTTTTATGATTACGTGCAAGCGTTAATTATTGGCAGGGGTGTATGCGGTAGTGACGTCGTCCATCAGGTCGTTTTATATATCTGATTTTAAAATGTATTTCCCTAAAATGGCCAACCGAAATTAATTCTTCAAAATAAAATTTTCAATACCATGAATTTTCGATGGCGATAGTGGATTTTGTTAATTTTATATTTTTGGTTGTAGCTAATCAGATTAAGTTTTAGTGACGTATTATTATATAGAATTCTAGACATCTTTGGTTTATAAACAGTTATCTGAGAGAACAATGAAATTTCGCATCATGGCCAAGATGATATTCAAAATGTTTGGTTTTTGGTGATTATGTTGAGAATTGGCTTGAGCTGAGAATGGTGCATCGCCCCACCCCATAGCCACTATGCATATTATGAATATTCAATATAAATGATAATTTTCATCAGAGTACAAACCCTCAACCAACGTGTTTCAATAAATATTATTTCAAAATGATATACGTTGAATCAATATTATATTCCACAGTACAGATTAGAAAATAAATATCAGAAAATTCGCAGTTTTATATTCAATGTGGTTTTTCATAAATTCAATTTCATCATCAAAATGATTCAATTGCCCGATTTTGAACTGAAAACTAGTGAGATATTTTCATAACAGAGCTATAAAACCCAAATCTTTAATTTCCAGTACGATGTTACCCAAATTTAAAGGCAACATAAATCGTCAATTCTGTTTTCTCGAGCCATTTTTGCCCTGGCCGTTCTCAGTCTTATTCTCTTTCCCTTTCAATCCGTGTATCCCTCCGCGTTCTTGTTGCCTTATCGCCATTGAGTGAAATAATTAAAAAAAAGATCACATCAACAGGTGCAAAAGACATGGAACAATGCATTAGGAGTACCGTTATACATGCAACAGGACAAACATTTTGTGCATATACAGTGTATTAATACGCAATATTCTTAAACTATCTCTTCTTTTGAAGCCTGTTTCCATCGATATTAAAAAAAGTCTCCTTTCAAATAAATTTAGAACTAACCATGTCATTGCAATTTTATTTTCTGTGAGTCTATTTTAAATATGGATTAGACAAGTAGAACTTAATTTTCAGAATAGCAACTAGATTTAAAGATCTTAGAGGTACAAAGTTTAATTTATATAATATACAGAAATAATAAAAAGAAAAACTACTAATAAAAGAGTTGGCAAAAAAGAATAAAACATTACTGTAAAATGAGGTAAACGGTTATCAGTCTTCTCTCATCAGAACTCGGTCGGGAAAATCAAAATATTGTACACACCAACTAAAAAAGGGAAAATATATCAATAATATATTGGGGTGGTTATATCTGTAAACTTATCACACTATCTGAACAAGGAATCCTTTTGTTTGTATAAAGATGGTTGTCTTTGATCAATATAAATGATTTGGGAGTAGTTCAGTTAGTCATGTTCGAGAAAAATAAAAAGTGACGATCTCTCTAATGCTTGTCGATTAGAAATACGTTGAGGGACGTAACTCGTGTTGCTTTGGGAGTTATCTTCCATTTAATTAGATTTTTACTTTATTTGAAGGTTCACTTTAGAGTTAGGTATGCTAAAAATATAAAACCTTGTTGGCATGATTTTTTTAAAGATTCAATGAATTATGTCATCAAGCAGCTTCAGCTAGACAGCTTTATCTTTACATAAATTACATGTTTCCACACTAAAGTGTCATGTATGTCTTCTGGCTTCATGGGTCTCTATTTTCCCAATATTTTCAAAGCGATCCGGACGGATGCAGATAATATCGTCATGTTGATATGCGCATATTTTCGGATCATTTGTCATCATAAATTTGAGATGTGTATAACTGGCCACTTTTATTTGAGGATAGCTGTCTACTAAGGCTGCTAGCCAACCACTATTTAAAACATTTGCTCAGGCGTATTTGTATTTATTCAAAACCCAAAAGGAATGGGAAGGTAACCTCTAGTGTTAAGAGACCTGAGTCAGATGCGCTTGGCTTAATTACGGCATTCGAGATCATTGATACAACTCAAGTAAAACCAGTTGTTGCTTTTTTTTTTTTTTTTTTTTTAAGCGAAAACCCATTAATATGTAAAGGACAATCAGTGACATTGGAAGAATGGAAGTCATCTTCGGTGAAGATGTTCCTGAGTGAAGGTAAGTGCCTGTTACCCTAAGACTTGATCCGATCTTGGTAAGTGGTATGGTTCGAGGAAAAGCTGTCTCAACTAATCCATGAATTTCATCAGTTGTCATCATTTACCCCGTATTTTCTTTGATCCCTGCCACAATAGCAGATTTATAAAACCACTTGAAAAGCACCAAAGCAACACTGTCAAGTGGTTACATCTTAGCATTGGGCGGGCGACAACAGAAATACCAAGTATTTTTCCTATGACATGTAATTTCATAGATATATTTTCGCTTAAACATTTATAATCCATAGAGAAATCTGATATTCATGTAATACCTTCGTGTTACTTTTAACATATTGAGAATGCAAACCCTAAGATTCATCCTTAGATCTTAAGAAAGCATATGTATAAAACAACTTCGACAAAGGGATTCCTAAATTTAAGCACAAAATACATTCAGCCAATAAGCCTTACTGTAAATCTGTACCACAATCATTTTTTTCGGTTATTTCCTATTACGTTTCATCGATAAATGAGTAAAACCATCGTTATATGTTTTTCGATTTTATTGTTAAATGGACATATAAGGTGAACAGTTCTTGGAGCAACGTTTGTTGTTGTGTGCATCTTTGTCCTTAATAAGTAATCACCTTAATTGTTTTCTGATAAATTTTCGATCAATATCCCCTGCAGTGCTCTAGTAAGTACCTGGCTCCTCATGCTCTCCTCTACCATTACAAGGGCCAGATTAGGCCGATAATGGAGTACTGTTGTCATATTTGCGCGGGAATAGCAGTCCTCACTTTCCAGCTTCGATATAGTTCAAAATGTCCCCGAGTCCTAATGGGTGACAAATTATTTTTGAAACTCTAACCTCTCGCTCACAAGTGAGATGTGGCAAGCCTCTCATTGCTCTATCGCTATTTCCATGGAAAAGGCTCGGAAGAACTTCATTCTTTGGTTCCACAAGTCCTAAACTTCACGACTAGTAACAACCATGCTACTTACATCATAGTAAACCACCCACATTCCATCCGTATTCTATCCGTGAGCAGTAAATTCACTAGAACAGCTTTTTTCCGCGAACGAGTGGTCTGTGGAACTGACGACTAAGAGGATGTTTTCTCTATCACTGCAGTCTTGTACAGGTTGAAACTCACTCTAAAGAAAAGCAAAAAAAAAAAAAAAATTTTATTAGCATCTTCGCTCTTACAGTGAAGTGTTATTCTTAAAACGGTCACTAAAACGGATGATTTCGTAAATTTTTATTTGTTTATGATTTTTCTCGTTAATCATTTAGTCAAGATTCACGAAACAGTTCCTCGTGCCACATTTACATCACCAGCTACTTTACAAATATTTTACTCTAATAGATCTGAAGCAAAATAACTGTCAATACCGTAATAAATGTAAACTTTTCTAAATTCCCATAATTCTCGATCTGTGTCAGACTAAATTAATCTGGGGGCACAGTGGATTAATGGATAGCGGCTTGGATTGAGGAATACGAAAGCCGAGTTCGAATTCCACTCGAATCTATTACATTCACTTACGTATAAATATCCTTGGGTAAGGTATTAATCCTCTTCTTCTCCCCACCAGCTAAGGATAAATAGCTTGACAGGCTGTGTAAATAGCAGGTCAGGCCGAGTTCTGTAGCCTTGGATGGTAACTGATCTACCGCAGAAAGAGATGGCAACCTACTGCAGGAAAAAAAGTCTGCCTCGTCAGTCATGATCGCCTACGCGTGTATCACGCATCGTACATAACTGAAACGCCTATATATGGTCTCTTCACCGTTGGGTTATCTTTGACAAGATAATGTTAAGGAATATTACTACTCTGGTGAGGTTAAACCTCACGAGGTTTTCAATACGTATGACTATTTAATATTACGTTTCTTTTTTTAATGTTTAGTATGCTGAAATGATAAACTTAAGTGGCATTGCTTACTTTTAGTGTTACTGACAGAAGAGTGTTATAAACATATTATTTTGTAGTTATAAAATATCTTGTGAATACTGAATGAAGTTTACAATGTTTTCTCTAAAATCTCTCTGTCAAATCATCCATGAGAGATTAAATTTACCAAATGCTGTTCTCGGAAATCATTTCAAATAAATACCACACATTGATGTGTACATGTCACCCTCAAGATTTCTAGCTCGAAATTCTGAGTCATGCCTATACTTAACATATAATTTAACCCCCACCATCACAATGTATACTCTATCGGTGAGTTGCCGTAATGTTTTTAAAATAATGTCTTATTTTCCAGTTAAGTTTTTAATCCTCAATGCAATATGTTAAGTTTTAATTAACATTTAAAATGATGTTTTATATATTATAATTGCACACTAATTATTCTTTTATGGTATGTGTATATTCAATAATTCACCATTATGCAACAGCAAACTGTCATTACTATTCTGAAATTGCGCAGATCACACGAATACCATACCTCGTTGTCTGAATGGTCGTCTGAGATAAACGGCGATTCGGTCAATGTTTACGCTTACTGTATTCGCTGTTTGGCGTGATGTGTGCTGTAGCGTTAATAAAGTATCGAATTCGTGTTTCTGTTTTATTATTGTACATTAATTTGTGTTAATATGCCAAATAAGTTCACCAAGCACAAGCTTAAGCGCGATATATTTGTGACAGCCTGCTGGAGGCATGGCATCTAGTTAAAAGTAATTGTTAGGGGTTCTGTCTCACTTGTTTACAACTCTACGCTGGAAGATGACATTTTATACGCGCCATCTCTAGTTTATGGAAATATCTTTTTTAGCTTTGTAAAGTGGAGTCGTACCCTGCAATTTACGGGAGATAAAATTAATTTGCCATTGGCAATTATAAATTGTAACGATTTAAACATCTTATTGTGGACAAAATTCATCAGATAATTTTTAAAATATGGGTTTTTTAAATGTTTATCTCTACAAAATAATATGCATATAAAACACTTCTGACAGTAACGCTAAAAGGAAGCAATTTCAATCAAGTTTTTTTTTTCTTTCAGCGTACTCAACATTAAAGCAAAGAAAGAAGTCATATTGAATCTAAGTTGCCCCGTTTTATCAAATATATATATATATATATATATATATATATATGTATATATATTCATACACGTTTCATTAAATAATATAGACAAGTTTTATCGATTTATTTTATGTAAATCTTTTCGTAACATCTGATAAGTTTAATAACATTATCGTTATACGAAGTTTACAATATTGATCCATATTTTTTTTAATACAATCTAAGCTTTCGGCTTACTTAAGCCATTATCAAAGATGTCAATTACAACATATTAAACAATATACGGACAAGGCAGTGATGATAGCCTGTCAATGTTTACACTGATGATCTAAGCAACGATAAACACGCGCATATAAGACGCTAGAAGCGAAAACCACACCGCATCTCATGACGTCACATGACTTGTCTATATTATTTAATGAAACGTGTATGAATTAAAAGATGCTGCCTTAATACACACACACACACACACACTATATATATATATATATATATATATATATATATATATATATATATAAGCATTTCACCCCAAGCAAGGCGGGATGCCACTAGCACGCAAGGGGTTACAGAGAGTTAGAGTGAGAACAAAGATGAATGATAGAGGGAAGGATGAAAGATAGGGGATAGATCAAGACATCTTGAAACGGCGATTATATTTGAATAGTTGGAGATTACCAGGGAAAAACAAGAAATGGGGGAGGGAGTTACACTAGCGAGAATTGCGAGACATGAAGCTATTGGAGTAGAAGAGACGGCTACATTTAACAGTTTCGACAGTGAAAAGGTGAGCCTAGTTGAACGCGTTAATTCATGAAGTCTGGGAACCAGCGAAAGCAGCTAATCGGAGCAGTTACCGTGAAAGTATTTGTAAAAAAGACAGTCGGAGGCGACAGCACGTCTGTGAGAGAGCGACTGCAGACGAGATTTCAGATCAGGGCCAGTTACATTGCATATATGTCTCTAAATTTTATCAAGGACTTTGAGACAAACAGAAATGGCTCCAGACCATATATGGCAGCAATACTGCATGCAAGGGTGAATGGTTGATTTGTAGATTTGAAGGATAGACTTCGGCGAGAAATATTTCCTCGCACGGCAGAGGGAGCCAACTTTCTTTGCGATGGACGAAGCTATTGATTCAATGTATTTGTTCCATCTCAGGTCAGCAGATAATATGAGACCAAGCAGTCGCAAAGAGGTGCTCTCGTGGAGTTGAGTGTCATACATACTACTTGAGGCAGGAATGGTTCTCTGTGGTGAGTAATAGAGATTATTTTTGTTTTTGAGGCATTATTGTTAACCAGTCAATTCCTGCCCCAGTCCACAACCGATTGAAGGTCCTTTTCGAGACAAACGGCCAGGATAGTTTTGTCAGCGGCATTACTTTGAAAAGTAGCTTGTCTCAAGTAATAGAAAACTGGACTAAAAGAAAACTCAGTGATCAGAAAAAATCCTTCATTTAAAATGAAATGGTCACTAAAACACAATAATGACATAATTCTGTTTTTAGTAACAATTACTATAAAACAGAATCATATCTATTACTTTATGACTATTTTTTTTTTATCTGTAAAAATTGATATCTGCCTCCAACTCTCTATCTCCAAAGTGTGAGAGAGGACGTAAAAATCTACACTGCTTGTTGTCAGTTTCAAGTTTTAATGATTTTCATGCAATGAGTTACTAACTATATTGTCCAATGTATTTTTCATTCCAATCCCATAAACACCCTTTAACCTATATGCTTATTGTATGAGAGAGCGCCTGCGCAAAGAAAATCATAGTCTTCTTATTGGACAAGTCCAGAAAATAACAATAAATTGACGTTGTTTATATCTAAAAAATAATTCTCACCAATAATGAACATTCCGTACCTATATTCATGTCTGTGTGTTAGATATAACCAGTAAATTTAGTTTTTGTATACGTATAAATAAAATCCGATATTTGGGGTAAATAATCAGCTTGGTGGCAGCGCAGTAAAAAGGTAAGTCAGGTAAATTGGTTTAGCAAAAAGATTTGAATTTTTTGTGAAAAAACTCCACGAAAGATACAAATAAACTTTCTTAAATATACCATCAGGGAAATCCCAGATGGTGGACAGATGGAGAACCCCGTCCGGATGTATGTGAATATTCCTCGACACATCCTAATGGTCAGAGGGCGAAGATGCATCTGCCGCAAATATTCTATACAGCATCTGTATACAGAGCATACAACACTGCCTAGTTCATCCACGTGTCCATAGTTACAATTCCATGTGCGGTAGTTCAATGATGGTTCCTGTAAACCTTTCAAATAACAAGGTGAAATCATATCTGTCTGAAGAGAATATGTGTCACATTTTACGGGCAGCAGCCAGGTTAAATGCAAACAGCCGATTGCATAGAAGGAAAATTATGATCAATAGTTATGCGACTGAATGATTCGGTTGCAAGCAATAAGAAATACCAAAAGCAATAGATAAAAAAATCAAGCAAATACGAGCTGAAATAAGAATATATAAAAGAAGTTATGAAATATCCAGTGAGGAATGATACTAGCTTCTAGCAGAGCTTTCGGTCATACTAATGAAAATATTTCATGAGAAGAATGGTACAGATATAGGAGAAAAATGGGGCCAAGAAACTGGCATCTTTTATGGCTTACACCATTGATTTTTTACTATGAATTTACTCAGCATAAGCGGAATGGCAAACTTCTGTATACAATGGATGGGGGTTAATAGTGTTCAACGTAACACCATAATAGACCCAGAAAAAAGAAGAGCATCTTAGCTACAACGAGTTCCTGATAAGCGCGGGGCCCTCCAGCGATTGATCTGAAAGAACTGAGGTCAACAGAGGTTCAGAAAGTTATTAAAACAAAAAAAAATCTGTAATGCCCATCGGTGTACCATAACTGCGTAGAGATGCTGTCAAAAGCTTCTTACTGCTGTGGAGCATCAACGGCTATTTTTGAGCAAAAGCGTTTGTTGATTAATCCAAAAGAGACTTGACCCAACGGCTTGTGAGTTCAATCCCCGGCTACAGTCGAGAGGACAAAAACATTGGAGAGTTATCAAGGGGAATTAAGTAAAATTGAGATATACAAAGGCATGGTGCGTGGAATTTCAACAATCTGCTACTGTGGTCTAAATGAAGTATTTGGTTCAAATTTCCCATGATTATAACATGAAGAAGACCGGAGAGTATAATGTAAATAAGAACTGTGCAAACAGTTACTATATCTCAAAAAAAGAAAAGAAAAAAGGTTGACTATACCTGTTCTAACCATTCGAACACGCGACTATATTTGAATGTAATTTATAAAAATATCATTAAGTTTATAAACAGTAACAAGGATCTTATTCTTACATCCGATAAATAATTCAGAGATTAACTCTATTGATATCTGTTCAGAAATTAAGGAGATCTGCAACACTCGTCTTCTTGGGGTACCTAGAGGTAGGTATCGTTTTGATAAGAAAATGAAAACAAGTTTTAGACTCAATGATCCTTCGGTTGAACGTAGCCAATGTCTATAAAAACACAATTCCTCCAATATTCTATATGTCCTGTTCCTACCCGCCGTTGGTTATAATAACTCTGCACAATTTTCCAGACTTTGTAGCTGTTAATAACTTGCCTTTTTGTTACTTTTTTAAAATTCTGTTCTGACATCCATTTGCACGAGCGCGCTAGATAGAGGCTTACACCCACACAACGTTGAAACACCGGTTCTCATAAAATCACCAATGTTAACCAACGTCGAAACTGATCATTACCAAAATGATTGACTGCTTGGGAATACCAATGCGAGTACCTTATTTTCAGAGATGTGAGTCCTCCAATAATAAAGAATCCTACTTTCATTCTTACATACGTATCTTGCAATCCGTCTGTGGAACCTTGTTAAAAAAATAGTAGAAAAATTCAATAGATTTAATAATAGTATAAAACTCAAAATTGACTCATTTTTTGTGCACAAAATTGACCTCAGTTTGAATTTTCACATTTTAACATATTAACCCATCAGCGACGATATTTTTAAATGCGTTGGATCCCTTGAAAAACCGAAATACCATATTTGTATTCTATGAAATTTGTAGGATCACCACAAAAAATAATCAATAATATTTTCCCTCCTAAAATAGGAAAATTGCAAATTGGGAAACTATTTATTAATAAATAAACTTATGAGTTTAGTAACATCCAGCTTTTACATTTTTGGAGCTTATTTCCTGTATAAATACGATTGAGTAAATGAACAAAATGAATTATTCAGTTTTCCGTAAACCTTTGGCCAGGGTCAGTCTTTCGTTGTTGTGGACAAGCTGAATTCTCAAATTATTCGTATAATCTGTTACGCAAAATTTCACATTTTATTCGAATAGCTTCTTTTTTTAAAAATTATTTCATCCCAAGCAAGGCAGGAATACCACTAGTACGTAGGGGATTACCGAGAGTGAAAGTGAGAAAAAAGACTGAGTATAGGGATGATGATTAAAGACAGAATATGAAGATTGATGCATATAACTTTTGAAGATTGTAGTTATCAGGAATGCAAGTAAATGAGAAGGATTTCCACAGGTGGAGAAGTGCGAAAAAAAAAAAAAAAACTATGGGAGTAAAAATAGATACAGTTTAGGTATTTCAACAGTAAATGGGTGGGACCTAGATGCCAATCTAGTAGCGCGCTTAAATTCGTGTAGTTGGGGCAGCAGAAAATAAAGATCGTCAGAGCATTTGCCCTGAAAATATTTGTCGAAAAGCCAGAGGGAAGCCACATCTCGTTGGTGAGCATTTAGAAAGCTAACCGATTTTAAAATAAATTAATTGAAACATACGAACGAATGTATTGTCAACAAAGATGTTAAGTAGTAACTATCGTTCATTGACTGCTTAGTGCTACTGCTGAAAAATTACATGTATTCATAAAACAATATAAAAACGTAACTTCCTCGTGAAGTATGCGCTCTATGCTTTTCGTTCATACTAACGTAATTAATGCGTAGCTTAGTACAATATTTTTTTGTCTTTTGAAAATCATTTAATATACAGAATAGTCCCACTATTTAAAAAGCAATTAATGATTTCAATAACAAATATTTATTTGACAAAAATGCAATAATTTTCGCATAAAATTAAGTGTTTATATATAAAAGAATGCACTTTCCAGTTCACCCTCCGTGTACGAGAACTATAAAAAAAATCACAAGGCAAGACGCTTTAAACAGTTGGAATTTGGATCTAGTAAGAAATATTTACGCATGGAGAGTTGTATGTTGCATGCTCAAGTGTAAGAATGTCTAAGAATTTATTCTTCACTGTTAAAAAGGAAATATTCTTAAATATTGTTTATCATGAAGTCCTATAAAATTAAATTAAAGAAAATATTAACCCACGAAGCATGGATTTTATCAAAGTATTTTTCCAAACAAATCAGCTCATTCAAATTTCATCGATTGGCCTGCGAAATTCAAACAAATGTAGAGTTTGTATATCCCAACAAAAATCGTAGTGATAATTTCCGCAATGCTAAATAGTGTGCAGTTTTCAACACACGCCTGCGTGTTGTAAACAACTTCTAGTTTATTTAAATTTGTAGAGCTGTGTTTGGTGGTCGTTTGTTTCATCGCTTGTCTCACTTTTTCCGTTACAAGTCCACGAGAGTGGTATGCAAATTCTGGGCCCAAATAAGAATCACCTTTGATCTGCGGCTATAAGAGAGACGTTGAAGTAATGGATAGCGACTTCGATTGTGGAATCGATGAGCTCGAGTTGTTTAAATTCACTTATGTACAAATACCCTTAGGACAAGTATAAATCCATGCCGTCTAGCTTGGTCGTATAGCCTTAGATGAAGGAAGACATTTTAAATTCAAAAACCTCTAACTATGAGTTAAATAGCTTCATCATTCGCCAATTGGCTACACGTGTTAAGTAAGTCTTCACCCGCGAAGACGTGGTCAGCCGGGATGTGTTTCCCCAAGATGATCCTGGATATGTTCTAATGAGCTTTCAGTCTGGTAAATTTTTGGATGGTGGGTCTCCGCTACGATAGCCAAATAATTAAATTACATATCATAATTAAACTAGAATTAATAACGGAACTGTTGGTGATAGCAAGGTAAGGGTTATATATATAATTTGAGTTCTAAGGTTTTTTTAATAGGTTTCCTCTAATATGCGATGCAAAGCCTTTTATAAAGCTCTGCTATTAAGCACGACATTCAAATATTTAATAGAGTTGAGTTTATTCCGCATAAATATTAAATGCGCTGCTTCACATTCCAAACACCTCTAGTAATAAAGGCTGAGTCGATTGAGACGTAAATATAGAAAAAAAAAAGTTGAGCGACCAGGAAAATATTAGCATTGCCTCCAGAAAGGAAGAAAAACTGAAAATAGAAATAGAGAGACGGAAAGATGAAAAATACAGAAGTTCGACAAGAATTTAGAAATAGAGTTGATGAAAATGATAGCCGGAAAATATATCTTTTCGTAAACGAAAAAATAACAGTTAATCGATGATTGATGTTCTTTCACTTTCTGAAGAAAAAAAAAACAAAAAAAACGTAACGAAGCATTCTTGGATTGGCGAGCTCGTCTTTCGATGCTTATAAGTGTATGGAGACCTGTTACATTCGGTTCGATCCGAGCCTAAAAACGTCAAGAGCAGGGCATCTCTACGTCGTGTAATGGTTAGTAAGCATGTCTCGCTAAAATGATTACAACTGAGTTGTGAGTTTGGTCCTCGCTGGTTTTCGCAGTCTTTTGGCCTTGTGTAACATAGAATATTCCATTGAAAATTACCCTACAATCAAGAGCAGAAATATGTCATTCCAAAAAAAAACCCCAAAAAACCAAAGCAAAATTAAACAAAAACAATACGTAATGAGGTTAAAAGTAATAAAAGCTGAAGAAAAAAGAGAAATGAATGAAAACGCAAATCAAAAAAATTGAAAAAAAAGAAAGAAGTACAGTATTTACATTAATCGGACGATTGGCCTCATCTTTGTCGCCATATTTATCACAACGTTTGGGTGGTTGTACACTCCGGCCTTCTTCAGGTGGTTGGAATTTCGAACTGAACCCTTTATTTCGGCCGAAACGTTGTGATAAATATGGCGACAAAGATGAGGACAATAGTCCGAATAATGTAAATACTGTACATAATACCTCATCTCAGAAATATAGAAAAGAAAGAAGTAATAAAAGTTTTAAAAAAAAGTGAATATATGGAATAAAGACAAAAAATGGAAGGTGATTAGCAAAAATTCAAATTATCGATAACTAAGTAATTCCAATAAAGTTCAATGGCGTCAAGGAGCTGAAAACCATAACTTGTTGTGTCTCTCCAGAAAATTGACAACCACAGTTCTCCAAAGATTCATGTCTTTTGAAGCTGTAAATTCTCTCATTTTACTGTTACGCCTACACCCTGTTCTGCCTGCAATTTACACAAGCATGCGAGATAGTTAAATTCCCTGTGTCGTCTGTCTCTCTTGTCTTCAGTATATAGTGTAAGCCTCAAATAGTCCAAGCCTTATTTCCTCAGTATATGCCCTAGAAATTTCAATTGATTCTTTTTTATTATAAGTGTCCTTTTCATTTCGATTTTCCTCCAAAAGCTCACCGTTGCTCACATGTTTGCTGCAGGTTGGGCACCTGGAGACGGTGTAATGCAAGCTTGTCTCGCTAGAACAATTACCACTGAATTATAATTTCGATTCTCACTGGGTGCCCGCTGCTTTCAGACCTGTGCCGCATCTAAGCTACGCTTGGAAAATGGGCACATCGAGGCGGTGTAACGGTTAGCAAGCTTGTCTCTCTAGAACAATTATCACTGAGTAGTGAGTTCGATCCTCACCGAGTACTGCTACTTTCGGGCTTGTGTTACATTTAAGCTACGCTTGGAAAATCAATGTTTGGTGCAGGTTATTATTGTCATCCTTCCGCATTTTTATTGTTTCGAATCGCTGCATCTGGGAGAAGATTTTCCTGCATTCACTGCCATATAGGAAAAATGATATTGCATAAACGGACATTCTTGTCATCAGATCACTCCTCGCTGTACTTCTCATCTCTATGTGTCGGAAATCAGAAATCAGTTTTCGAAAAAAGAAACATAAAAGCTTTTAACCCTCAAACAATTCTCTCTCTTGTCGTTTCGCCTTTCATGAAGTAAATTTTCCCATTTGCAAGTTTTTCCTTTTTACTACTAACAGGTATGATTAATCTCCAGGTACGCAAGATCTTAACAATCTTGATGACCAGGCATTATGGTACGACCGATAGAAATATATTACCATCTGTTGGCATCGCGCATACATTTCGGTAAAACTGAGATAACTAGATGCGATAGCAATACGACGTATTCACTGAGATTTTAAGTTCATAACTATTTTTTATATTAGACATGTACATTGTACAACGTTATAATTATCTGACGTAATCCATAACAGGCATCTGAATCTGAATTCCATATTCAACTGTGCAATGCAATCTTGCATTCATTTTATCCAACAAGATTGATATTTTATAGCTATTTCCCTACAAAGAGTCCAATGTTATGTTACGTATCCAATGTTGTCTAGAAAACACGAAGGGGTAACACTTCTTGAAATGTTGGTTTAGAGAAGGGACTAAGCATAAACTACAAGAAGAAAAAAATGCATGTCAATCAGTAAAAGGACAAGTCCGAAACGAGATTTGCAGGTCAGGGATACTAAAATCAAGCAGGTCTGTATGTGTAAACATCTGGGAAGTGATTTGACGGAGGAAAGGTATGAGCAACGCTGAGATCCGAAGACGTATTGGGATGGCCAAGGACACATTCCAAAAGCTGGGCAGAGTATTTTGAGACAAGATGATTTCTTTGGTGAAAAAGAAAAACATGCCGAGCTGTTGGGTGACATCCGTTCTTCTTTACGGCAGCGAATGTTGGGCGGTCTCCTAAAATATGAAGAAGAGATTCGAGCAAACGGATTTAAGTTTCTACAGAAGGATGCTGAATGTATTATGCACCGAGTTTGTGAGCAGCGATGAGGTCTTGGAAAGGATGCAAACAAGAAGGAGTCTTATACTTAACATTAGGATGAGGCAGCTGAAATTTTTGAGATATGTAATGAGAAAGGAGGGCCTGGAGAATCTGATACTTACATGTCGAATAGAGAGAAAGACGAACAGGGGAAAGTAAAACATGACATAGCTCGCGGGCTTAAGCAAATGGATGACAGAACGTGGTCTGGGGGAGGTGGTAGAGAGATGAAACTTATTCGAGAGCTACAAGAGATAGGGAGAAGTGGAGAGCCATGATCGTCTACGCCCTGAAGAGACACAGTTCATGAAAAGAAAATAATCTCAGACCATAAATATTGTAATAATTTCAGTTTTTCTCTGTGCTAATGTTTAAAATCTTGCTTACGTGTAGATTATCATACCTGGTAAAGTAAAAATGAAAAACTTTCAAATTGGAAAATCATATTAAGTTGAAATTGGTAGATAATCGACAATGATCAGTAGTTGTATATTTTAGTGAATTAATACTCATTACAGTACCAAAAACGCTCATTTACTAACATTCATAAAGAAAGATAGATCACTTAAATCTTTGCTTTTATAAGACTAAAAAATATGTTTCGACACATATGGTTTTCTCCAGGGTAACGCAAACCCTTCATCTTACTTGAATCATAATTAGTTTCAGAAACGCTTGGTTTGCTTCTAGGTTTCCCGTTAATTTGACATCAAATTGAGCGTGTCTGGACAATGTGGTGTATATCCCTAAATGTTTGTGCCATGTGTGTGAACATCCCTAAATTTCATCTAAGGAATTTAGGGATGCCCACCACAGGCGGACTTTGGGTATACAGTTATGTCTTAGTGAGAGACAGCTCTGAAAAATAAGCCAAGGCAATGACTCCATTACGCCATACTACGTAAGGTAGCCACTGTTATTCAAAGTAAAAAAAAGTTATACGCCATTAAGTGTATGTCTCTAATTTTAACTCAAAAGATTTTTACAAAAAATATTGCACTCGTTTGACATTTTGTAATGTGAACAAATACTCGTTGTCAATTTTGCAATGCTTGTTGTAGTAGAGATTTTGTAATCGCAGATACAACTATAACACGCCGTTAAACAATGCTAGTGTAACCCCTTCGAATAACACTCGCACTAATAATACTTGCTCGATAATACTCGTTCGAACAGTAATCCGTATAGTGAATAGTGTAGAGGATAGTACAGTGAATAGAGTAGGGAATAGCGGTCCGTATAGTAATAGAGGATAGATTAGAAATGTCGATTCGAATAGTAATAGAGCATAGAATAGAATTAGCAGATCGTTAGTCGTCAGCTACTTCCTACGTATATGCGTTTCCTCTATGATCACGTAGTCTACTTAATTCAATAATAGGATCACCTGTGACTGCTCAATGGCGATCTCTGTTCAAGTTTCGGCAGTGACACTTTATTCCTATATAACATAGATGATGATCATCAGCAGTCCTATGACAGGGTGTGGTCTTAGTGTTGCTGCGTAGCTGATCATCTGATCTGCTCTACCCATACATCACTTGTGCCGATTTCTGAGTCTCTCAGATAGATCTACCAGTTCAATCAGTGACATTGAAAGTCGTCCATTTTTACTTCAGTTTGCCTATTCTTCTTTTGCCCAAGGTGGTAGTGGTATCAGAAACGAGGAACAGTTTTAATTATATGTCGTTTTTTTCTGTTAATGAAAATATCTTAATATCTCATAGTTAAGATCAGGATCGTGTATGTGGCCTCGAACTTTCTTTTTCCCAAACGTAAATATTATATTCTCGTATGCAATGTCTGACAAACTCTGGCGTTTCTTACTGCTAGGGTGGGTGGTTTTATATCCTCACTTCTCTTTCTCACGTACGAAGCGAATGTTAATCTGGGCCGATCAGGTCGGTCTGCACTCAACAGATAGGAAGACGTCTTAGGCAAGCTATGTGTTTTCCGAAAAGCACTAAATGTAATGTCTACTCTAGATGAGCTGAGGTGTATTAATCAATATACAAGTAACAAGTACCTGAGACTAGTTTTCGCTGTACCTTACAATATTTCAGCCATTTTATCCAACGCGATTTATTTATATTTATATTTATTTCTGAAATGAGATATTGTTAACTATATACACTATTTACAATGTTCGGACTCTTGTCTTCAT